>CAJNIZ010043455.1:26329-45051 GCA_905231905.1 Symbiodinium pilosum
CGTCTCTGGAGAGAGGAAAGGAGACGGGAGAGAGGAGAAAAGAGAGATTAGAGGAGAGAACAGAGGAGAGAGGAGAGTAGAGAAGAGGAGAGTGGATAGAAGAAAGGAGAGAGGAGACAGGAGAGGAGAGAGGAGAGGAGAGGAGAGAGAAGAGAGGTTAGGAGATAGAGGAGAGGAGAGAAGAGAGAGGAGAGAGAAGAGAGGAGGAGACAGGAGAGAGGAGAGAGGAGAGCGTCTCCTAAGTGGTTTCGCCAGTGGGGTGTCTTTATCATTGCATGTACGTGTCACGTGTCTGCATTCGGGTTCGTAGCTCCTATCTGGTTTGTTCGGGCAACACATGATCCTCCCCAGGTTTCCACGGTCCAATGAGGTCAACGTTCAGACAAAGGGCATGCTGTCGGAAGTGCTGATGACCTCTCATGGCCCCTCCCAAACACACCTGACAATCCCTACGAAAGATCACGTGATCTCTCTCACAGTGTTGCTTGAACTCGGCCTCTCCTCTCTTTGTGAGTTCCTTCACTGCTGGCTCGCCATTATTGGGCCTCTGACCGGAGCGCCATTATTGGGCCTCTGACCGGAGAGAGTCCGAACGGCGGCTCGGTCTTCTTGCTCTAGTACCTCTCTCTCTTCAGATAGTACTTATCCACTGTCTTATGGCTTTACCGACCTCCGCGCGCACAGTCCCAGCCCATTTCGCCCACCAAGGGCAAGGGCGGTGCTTCCACTAGTCCTCGGCCCCTCAATTGATGGAGGCTACAGTACAAGGCCCAGCTATTGGTCAAAACCGCTGTCGGCTTGCGCGACTCTGTCCGAGATAGCCCTGATCGAAGCATGCTAAGTGCCAAGCCACGGTGTCTGACCTCGGTTGGTTGGACATCATGAATGTGCCCTTCTGTCCTTAGTTCTTCGCTCCGGCCTTCTTGTTCCTCTGCCAAGCTCCTAAGTAGTGACTGTATCTCTGGCCACGCCCAGATATTCGGCTGTTCAGGATGGGTTTTATGCTTGGGAGGATAGGAGTGAGGATCTTCTGGATTCTCCAAGGCCCCAAGAATTCCTTTAGTAACGAAACAAGACCCGAAGGAACCCCTAGGAACCTGCCCGGGGGTCCCACTCGGCGCGAGCGGACTCGCTCTTTTCTCCGAACAATAAAGCCTTTGCGGAGGCAAGGTGAGCTTCGGTGTAACACTGCTTCAAACAGCGACTCAGCACCCTCTGTGCACAAGAAGCATAGAGCCTCTCAGGGTGGATGCTTGTGCTGAAAGGGGAGTTCCTCCGTAAATGGCCTTCCGCCAGTCATCCGAACTACGCGGCTTAGTAAGAATGTCGGCGAGTTGAAAGGAGGTGAATTCTTTTGCCAATTTCCTCATGGAAATGCTGACGCAAAGCTGCCAGACGTTTGTCTGAAGGTATTCTTGGAATACCTTCCTTATGAAGATGGTCAAACAACGATCTACAGTCAGTTATGCAACGGAGCCGTTCAACGCGCTGGAGTTGTCTGGAAAGCAAAGTCTTCACGAATGACCGAACGTACTGCCCCATTTCTATGGCCTCAGTGCAAGCCGTTGTCTCGACGCCGAAGGTCGATCTACAGATCCTGGGATTGGCAGTGGATTTCCAGTCGAGGGTGCTCCTCCTGAAGCAAACGTACTGCCATCGACACGGAGGATCATGATGCCATACTGACTCGCGACCTTGGAGTTGGCGCGCTTGGCCTTGCGCTCCTTCGTGTCGTAGGGGGTGCCGTGCATCGTGCCATTCTCGTGGTCCTCATAGGACAAGCGAAAGCCATCCTCGCCAGTTAGCTCAGCGTTGGCCCACGCAGAGTCATGAAAAGTCAAGAACTCAAGAGAGTCAAGCTTGAGAGGCCTGAGCCACAAGCCTTTGTCGCGATGGTCCCATGCACGGCGGGCAGTCTGCTTGATGAAGCGGACATCCAGCGAGACAGAGCACTGCAAGTCCGGCCTGACTGACAACCAAGAAAGTGCCCCTGTCAAGGATTGGTTGTCAATCTTCTGCTCCTCGGTTGCCAAGGGGGTGAGGTCTACTCCAAAGAGACGAGAGGCGGCGTAGGCTTGCTGTCACATGCACCCCAGTGTCGTTGACAGTAACATGGCTACCTATATACTCGAAGTCATCAATTTCCCACACATCCACAGGAAAAATGCTCGACAGTGCGTCCCTTACTTTCTGGCTTGTCCCCTTTGAGCCGGCGACAAGAAGGTCATCTACATGGACGCCTACGTAGGCAACCGGCTCATGCTGAGGAGCGTCCACAGGAACCAATTGAAACAGACATGGGCGAATCCGGGAGACCAAAGATCCCCTGAGTGACTTTGAGGAGCTGGCGAGGATCGAGATCTCCAAGACCTGACTTGGGTTGTTTCAAGTAGAGCTCTCTTTCCAACGGATCCCCGTTAAGAAAGGCCGCCGTAATATCACCGGCGCTGGCCTCCCATCCATGAGTGGATCTCTGCTAGCTGCTAGCAACAATTTGGAGCACGGTGAGCACTGAAAGCCGATTGATGGTGGGTGCATCGGTTTCAAGACAACCCACATCCGGATCCTTGTGTCCAGAGATGACGAGTCTAGCCTTACGTTTCCACGGAAGGTCAGGTTGCGTTCTCCGACGACTCCAACGTTTATCTTTACACGCGAAACGAATTCTACTGGGATCGACTCGATCGCGTACAGCAGCACTTTCCTCGACTGTCAAAGGAGAAAGGGCTTGATGATTGATGTACCAGAGTGCGAATCTCGCCCCTGCTCCAGGACGTGTGCACCGTGATGTTCATTGTCCGGGCTGTGTCTAGCAGCTCGTTCTTTGTCATCTGCCAAGAAGACAGTACGCCCTACCCAGAGTGCTTCGTGAGCGGTGTCTCGAGCCTGCTGCCGGCGAGGATCATGATGCGCCGCACATTCTCTTTGCGCGTGGAGAGGGGGATCAAGGCAACGGCAAGTTGCCTGAGGAGCGAGTTGTCGCCAGGCTCTCACAAGATGCAGTGGATGGGCTGACCCGAATGAAGAACGAAGGTTTAGAGCGGCAATGCCTGCCAGCTCTAGAACCATACGGCAAGACCCACCCGAAAGTGTTTGAGAACAAGCGAGGCGGTGGTCTTACCGCGCTCCGCCAAGAAACTTTCACACCTGACTGGGAAAGCGCAGACCATGTGTTTCCATCGAAGACGAAGAAGCCTGGATGCAGACCAACGATGGCAAGACAAACAGTCTGGGCCGCACTCCATCGCGTCAGGCAGGTGATGTACGAGCTCACAAACCACGAACGTCGGTGGAATCCGTCGGTTCGGTGTCAAGGCAACCGAGTCACTGTGCATGGAGCCACCCGCCACACCAGCGCTGCTCTCCTGCTCTTCAATAGTGATAAGTTACTTGAGTCCGCGAAACCATCCCAACACGTAATCATGGAGCTTCAGCAACGCTCGGACCCACGAGTCTTTTTCAAGCATTATTTCCATCCGCGTGAAGACGAGATCCAGAAAGGCCTTGAATATGGAGCTGCTCCAAGCCCATTCAAGAAAAGAAGAAGCACCGCAGCTGAAGACGCCGCTATCGTGTCCGTGGACTCGCCGGGGCAAGGTGCCATTACTGAAGAGCCTGAGCCCACGACACGGGCAAGCAGTTCTAGAGCTGCCGCGGGAGCAAGCTTCATGAACTCTGCAGACAATTGATGCAAGTTCCCAAAGCATGACTGAAGCCAAGCCCCTGAGCTTGCTCACAGCGAAGGCCAAGTCGGCTCCAGCCCCAAGTGGAAGCCAACAGCAGCATCATGTTTATGTCAGCCGCAACGCGTGTCGTCAAGCCAGGCGAAAGCAAACCAAAAAACAAGCTCAAGTTGAGAATGGCGGTCGTATTCATGAGACGCATTTGCAGCCGCGGCAGGCGGTGGTCTTACCCCGCAACAAGATCATGGTGTAGCAAGCTCAAGTTGAATGGCGGTCGCGTTTCACGAGACGCATTTGCAGCCGCGGCAGGCGGTGGTCTTACCCCGCAACAAGATCATGGTGTACAGGTTTTGGCGGGGGCAGCTATGATGCAGGGCAAGGCTGCGAGGAAAACAAAGTCGCGCTCCACATTTAGACTTAATCATCTTTGACCATGTTGAGGGTTGAGGCCTTATAGTTTAAAGTGTGTGAGCAAATTTTTACTAGCAAATTGAACAGGTGATGTTTCCTTCGTAGTGACTGGCTTATAATATGAATGCGAATGAAAGAAGAAGCAGTCTCAATCCAGAAGTCTTTGGAGACATTAGTGCCGGACCACCAACTCATGAACACATCTGAATTCAAAGACTCGGCGCTCAACATATTGAAGACAACAGGCGAGAGCTTCTTGGGGTAGAAAATAGTCTTGCAGACACCGATGTCGGATTTGTCCTTTGTGACCTCCTTGATATTTGGAGCTGAGAGTCCTTCGTCAGCAACAAGGACACTCTCGGATTTAGGAGGGATGCTTGTGGTGAGCTCTACAGGCATAGACAAAGCAGGCACATCAGCAATGTATGCTCCGCTCGCACTCTTCACGTTCATGACAAGTCTAATTTCGTCTCCCTGCCACTCACTGGACGAGGGGAATGCTGAGGTTTCACTGGGATAGCGGGGTGGCCGTTCTCAGTGGTCAGCAAAGGGAAGTCACACAAGCCACTGCGACGGAAGTCAGCCTTGTGGCCTTCAACATCGTAGAACATCCCAAGAGTACTCAAAGCCTTACGTGATAGAAGTAGAGGAACTTGGCCATGCACGATGGAAGCTCGAACAAGACAAACATGATCACCAAGGGGAATCAGAATTGTGGCTGTGTTTGTTGCTCAGTAGCTCGAAACAGACGGCTTGTCCCGAACCTGAAGTCGTCCTGAGTGTCAATGAGCTGCGTGGGGACCACTGCTTCCTTAGCTACCTTCATGTAGTGCTGCAACCAGCCGTAAGCCGTAGCCAGCAACCGATTTGGAGCAAGCCGTGTCTGTGATTGCAACCAGGCCTGTTCCCAGGTATCCTACTTCATAGGCAGCCTCTTTGAAGGGCTGGCCGGCGCTGGTTCCTGTAGTTGATGACGGGACTGCTGGCTTCTCATTACCTTGGGTCTGAGCACGTCCCTGATTCAAAGGGCACTCAGCATCCTTATGCCAGTGGCCGCGCCTGCGGCATCCTGCGCAAAAGGATTTCATCTTAGCCGCTTGAAGTCTTTGATCAAAGGAAATCTCAGAGGTCTCCTTTCTGGGGTTGTCACGAGTGTCTCCACGCCCAAGGACATTCAAGTCAACTAAAGCTTCATGAAGCTGCGCCGCCTCGTTTTCCTCCAGCAGAGTTTCGCTCTCAACTTGGGATTGGGCTTCCAAAACCTCTTCTTCACCGATTTCAGTAAGGAAGGCTCCCTTGGGTTTAGCCCCTTTACCTTCTTGGAAGTTCCCTTTGCGAGCACGCCAGGGAGTTCGAATGGCTTTTTCATGAAGGACAGCAGCGCGTTGAAGTTTGTTGGTGTCGTAGGCGTTCCCTGCCGAAGCTAACAAAGCCAACTCCTCGGAGTTGACAAACCGAGACTGCCAAGATAGGCCCCAGCTTTAGCGACTTCAGGAAGTCGACAATCAATCTCCAGAAGCCTGGTATGGGCACGATCGAAGGCTGAGTTGAACTCACGAATACTTTGACCAGCTTCACGACGAAGCCGCTTAAAGAAATGAGTAAGTGTCTCAGCGATCTTACTGACCTCGACTTCTTGATATCTCTCTTGAACCCAACGACGGAAAACCTCAACGCCGTCCTCATTGGCTAAAGCGTCCATGCTGAATTCTTCTGCTTCGACCCAAGCTCGACCAGTGAAGTCCTGATACAACAACAATGCACGGTGGGAAGGCGGAGCAATCCTCGCTTTGCGCCAGCATCAACCTGACGAAGATAAGACCTAGCGCTGCTGCCTAGGGCATCACCAGTTTGATCAGCGCTACAGGTGGGAAGTGCCATCCGTTCACTAAGACCTTCCTTTGCTGTCAAGACCCGATGCCGTTGTAGTAGCGCTCGCTGAGGTTGAAGCTCCGAGGGGGCCTCCTGACTCATGTGTAGGAGTAGCTGAGCCGCCTGTGGTATCTTGAGACTCAAAACCGGCGCTGTCCCTTCGACTGGAAGAACCTGCGGTTGTTGCATCTTGAGTTTGACCATCTGAACCTGAGCCCGACCCTGCCCCTGACCCATCAGAAGTCGACTGTTTCCCATTCTGTTTTGGATATTCCAGATCCTTCCCCTTGCCCCTTCCCCGTATTTTGTGGTCCCTGAAGGCGCGGGGCCACTCATTTTGCCTGTGTTCAGCTGACCCACAGTTATAGCACTGAGATTCGCCCTTGGCCGTGGCAAAACTGTGGCGGAATGCACATGCTCGTCCTTTCGAAAACTTTTTAAGAGTTAAGTAGAACTCGCACGGTCTTCCCTCCCCCGAGGCGCCTCCCTCGCCACTGAGCTCCCTTCCATCTGCCCCCCCCCATTGTTTTTCCCCTTACCCTGGTCTTGCTGAAAAGGGGCCAGTTTGGGTTTCTGTCAGCGCTCCCACTAACCATCAGCACCTCGAACTCAGCTTGCAAGTGTTTAGCATACGCAACAACGGCTGACTCAACTGGGTTGAAGTCCAGCTGCTCATTGGTTCGTGCAACGCTACTTCTGGGGTAGGTCTGTAGCAAAGGGCTGGCCAATTTGTCAATGCTAGCCAGCAAGATAGATGCCAGGAGTACTAACCCCAAGACCCTTAGATCGCGCTAGCCACCTATGCCATCTTCGTAGAAGGTCCACCGCCTCCTTAGCAGTGGAGGCTTGTCCTGGATCCGTCAGCCCCTTGATCAGACGCTGCCTCTCATCCAGTCCCTAATGTGTAACCAGTGTGCGACACATAGCGTTGGCGCATGTCATGTTGTAGCCACTAGGTCCTGCTTGATTTCTGTGGGAATGCTTTCTAGCAGCGCGCTACTCAAGTCGGGAGTGCCTAAGATTCACAAGTTCAGGAGGTGATCCCGAGCCTCCTGCCTCAGTGTACTTCGGCGGAGACGGCGGCGCGGACCTGGCGTCACACCGTTGTTGTAATGGTCACTGCTACTTCCCCAACTCACAAGAAATGCTGGGGCAGGTGGTGTTGGCGTGTTAGGAGAGCGAGAATGCAGGCTGGCTCCGATACCCGGATCCAAAGGTGAATACCGACCCACGCTACTACTTCTCTCATCTGGGTACGGCAATGGAGTGTCCTGAGGAGTGGTGTTGCGAGCAAGGCTAACAATTCTGAAGGGGTTTGAAGGAACTCAGTACAGGGCTAGACATCAACTGAGGTTCTGGGGCCGGGACTTAATGGTCTCCACATGCCTCGTTGAGCAGGATAACCCTGTTGATACCCTTCCTCATACCTTATACTCTCAAGCAAACCCCTATCATCCCTGCACCCATTACCCTCCCTACTGTTCTGGGGATCTACGCCCCCGACGCCAAAACTTGGTTGATCAACATTGTCCACGGACGGCTCCACAAGGGCATCGTTCTGACTTAAGAGCTGCTCACTCTGCTGCGAAATACGAACCATTGCATCCTTCATGGTTGTCAGGGTGTGACGTTCTCTGCTCGACAGGCCATGGGACTCCTCTCCATACCAGGCTGAAGGGTTGTGTGCAGAGGATGATCATCCCTGTCCACTTCAGTTTCCCTCCAGCTTCCACACCTGCTCTCACCGTGGTCCATAGCGTTGCGGGGCCAAGCACTACAGGCTCCATCTCTCTGATCATCCCTGCTCAGCTGTTTCTCTGCACCGATCCCCTTGCCAGCCCTTCTACGTGTAGTCATGTCCATGGCTCCCTCAACGCGTGGGGCTCATGACCTATGAACTGGACACTACAGCATCCTTTTCAATGATATCTGAAAAGGGCCTCCGAACGTAAAGGTTTCATCCACAGGCTGCCAGAATGCCTTCGCACCCTAAACACTACGCTGGCCTAAGGCTTGGGAAATACTTGCAAGTAATATGAATAAATCCCTTCCTGCTGAAGATTAAAACCCACCCTAATATATAGAATTCTAATTGAATTTCCATGTGTTTGAAGCTTGCATGCGCTATTCCGTCTCTATGTTGTTATTAATCAGTTCAGCCCGGATTTAGCTCTAATATGACCCCCTTTGTATTTTTCCGCTCAGGCCTGATTTAACTTTAATACGACCCCCTTTAGTAATCCGACCCCCCCATTACGACAATGGAAGAAAATAGAAATCTGTTGCGTAACTTATCAGCATAGTGACCCCCGAATTTCTGCGGTCGTCTCAGGCGCTCGAGTTGTCCGAGTTGTCTCGCCCGACCAATGACCGTTTGTGTAACAGACGTAGCCGGAAGGAGTACCGTATTTTGCCCACACTCAAACCCCGATTCTTCCCCCAGAGCTTTGCGTTCCGGGAGGTTCGGGCAAGCCTGGTTCATGATCATGAGGGGAGACGCTATCTTGTGATCAAGGAGCCGAAGATGATGAGGACGACTCAGAGCCTGGACTCAAACGTTCTTCTTGGTTCCTGAAAGGGGGCAAGTGGACGAAGGTGGAGGATCATATAGATCCTTCGGACAAGTCGCACCCTCGTATTATATCTGAAAACATTGAATGTGTGGCAGGTTACCGCCTCCGTTCCTTTCAACGATGGTTTGCTGTCACTGAAACGCGCCATTGGTTGACGTTACCCCAGTCCGGGAAGCGTTACTCGATTCCCTCTCCCCCCATCTATTGTTGACCATCTTGACGCTTTACAGTTCGTCGCGGTGGGGCCGGGGGGTAATTTTTCTGATCGACAGTCCATACTTGGCGCGATAGAAGCTTTCCTTTGGGACAATGTGATGTTCAGGTGCACGCTCGATGACCCAATCAAGACAATCGATGCATTTGAGGCACCCTGGAGTGACCTCAGACCTGAATCTCAATTTGACGTTTATGGTGATGTGCGCCTGGAATTCCTCAGTCATGAACATAGGTTGTTAGGAGAGTGCATTGTGCCTGGGAAATGCATTGATGCCGAGAACTGGGCCAACATTGTTTCCCCGGGTGTGAGCGCTGGCATTAATATCTCTCTCATACAAATTGCACAGTCGACCCAATATGTATCTGTTGGGGGGGACGGAGGCTTCATGCTAATGAGTTTTCCATGCCTTGCTGAGAACACGGGCATTAATCTTGTGTCCATTCCTTCGATGAGATGGCGTGAAAGGACCTTCTCACAAAGCGACACTGAGGTGGATCTTGTCAGAGTCTATCGCAACTTCAAGACAAAAGTCGATTCTTTGGTGTTCCTGGGATGTGAATGCAAACGCCTGAATGGCCAAGTCAGAGAAGCACAAGCCATGACCTCCTATTGGACCACATGGAAAATGTTTTGTAGGTTGTCCCAGAAGCTGGGACTCAACAATGAACATATCCAGGTGGCGAGTCTTCCCAATGATCTTCCTATTGTGGAAGATGTTAGAATGGGGGGCTTCAAATATCAATTTAAGGTGGGTTGTCTCTCATGCGCCTTTGGCAAACCCATGCCCGACGCAAAATACCCTTTCGAGACAATGCTTTTGCGTCCCACGAGCATCAGGGTACAAGATTTTCCACACGCCGCCAGTTGTCTCCATCATGTCCATGTTGATGGATGTAGCGTTCGGAGGTCAAGCGCCACAGGGTTTCAGAGTTTGATCCGCATGATTGCTGCACAAATGGATGTGCGAGTTGTTTTGGGGCAATATGAAGAATGAAGATGATGAATCTAAATCCCTGAGGGCTTGTGCGTGTGATTCCTTTACCCCGGCAGCGACGGCGCAAGGTCTATGGACGACTTGTACGCGTGGATCACGAATTGACTGAGGTGACCTCGCAAGGGTCATTGAATGTGGTATTTGACCAGCATAGACATGTTCATGTTGGGTATTCCAGCACATGTCTGAAGTCTGAGTGTCGTAGCATCACTCATGATTCTTCAGAGTTAGGCGACTACAGTAGTACTACCGTCGAGGCTCTGCGATTTGATTCGAGCCCTGCAAGTGTGCTGACCTCTGGGTTCGTCCCGGGTCAAATCACTATGGCTTCAGCCAACCGCGGATACAAATGTGGACTACGCTGAGTTCATGTTGCCAACTGGAACTGGCGAGACGACCGCGGTCAATCACATCCGCAATGTCCAGAACCCAGCGGAGCATGGCCCCAAACTCAAGATCAGGGGTGACCTTGCCAAGCTTCCCCTGGCCGTAAATGAGATCGCTATAGTGCAGCAATGAAGCAGCTATGCGTGTGCCCCAACATCCCATTCACGTACCGCAACAATGTGGCGCTGGTCATGCAGAACGTCCCCGACGGCGTGCCCAAAGATCCACAAGCCAAAGACCTCAAGCGTCAAATCACGCGTGCCATATTGCGCTTTACAAATCTGTTTGAGGGGTTGCGTCGCATTTGTCCATGGATCATGAAGGTGACCCCAGCAACATTGGTATGGTGGCTCAATTGCGGTGCTACTATGGTGTCGGCTGGAAGGTTCTTGGATCAACTGAGTCTGGGTACGCCCCGCTCTTTAGGTTCTGAAGTCCTCATCGACATTGAGATCAGATCTTCGGATGAACAGATCACTCAGCTTCAAGCGGTGCCAGATGATGAACTCGACGATGCGGAGATGCGTTCCGTTGAAGAGCAAGCAGCCGGGATCGATATCGAGAATTTCGAGGTTGAGCCTGAAGAGGTTGATCACTATGGCGAGCAAGGGGACTACTCTAATGAGTACCTCACCGTATCGAGCAATAAAGTGCAAATCCTCCCGCCCTGCGTTTGAACACTGAGGAGGTGGCTAAGGTCTTCGATGAAGTTCTCACCTACCTCATCTTCCAACGAAAGGATCTCCCTGACGATTATGTGGCATTGAGCTTGAAAGAGATGAAAAAGAGAAAGGATGAGTTCCATACTCCCTTCGCCACAAAGCCTTTCCATTGCCCGGCTAACTTTTCTGGATGAAGAATCCAAGCTTCCTCGCATCCCCGCAGAAGACGAATACTTCGATTGGGTCCGCGGGGAGGGGTTGAAAGTGTACCAGAAGGCCAGGAATGACTGTATGCTCAGTATTCTGTGCGCTAAAGCTCCTTGTTGCTATGTGACAATCTCGACCATAGCTATGAAGCACTTCGTGTCCAATCCTATATTTGGGACATCTATGTTTGGGCATACTCCACGATGAACGTCAACGAGCATCTATCACCGCTCATTGCAGTGAATTCTGAAGGCTACCGAAAGCTTCGTCCCAACCAAGGAGATGGATATCAAAACATCATTAGCGTAAAGGTCCAGTCGCTCCACTCCAATGCACTCGGAGTGAAGAAGTTCAAGTACGTTGCGTGTCGGAACCCACCCAAAGACCCCATGCAAAACGGTACGTGCCACATCTGCGTTGAAGGACTCTTCGAATCGAAGCGCAGAAGAAGCGGGAACGTCTCGATCCCGAAGTGCTCTACGTCGGGGTGCAGATGGGTGCAAAATTTCGGCACTCCGGAACAAAGCGCATTGGAACAATGTAAAGGAATGGCTTGGGAAGTCGCGCGCATCCATGTTCCGCCCTGGCCTTGGGCAGATCACCTATGATGCCAAGAACGATGGAACGCACTATGATCCAAATTTGGATCTCAACGCGATGGATGATTGACATCTTCATCATGAATTACCCTTCTTATCCAATCGCCATTTTGGCGCGCTATGGAATGTCACGGTATCCTAGGTTCGCCCTGCCGTTGGAGTCTCTTGGCTTACTGATTTGCTACCCTGTCTAATGTTGATGTGCAAGAGTGGAGCTTCTGTTACCGACCCAATCAACAAGTTGTAATTCGCGGTGGGGGGGGGGTGTTAAATATTACACATGTGCCCTCACATTATGGCGAGCAACTCAGGTAGCGTTTCATGGTTTGTGCAAAGTCGTTGTTAAATGCCTTTGGCTCAATTTGGCTCAAGCGCCCCTTAAGCTGTAGACGCATTGTCTAACTTATATATAGCTTTGCCATACACATTGACCATATTACAGACCTCGCGGAGCTTTGAGATCGAAGAGTTAAAACGACGGAGTACAAGCTTTGGGTTCTGCTGGTGTGCAAGTTTATTGCAAAACAAACCAGTCGACCTTTTACGGATAGGAACTGTCAGCGCGCCAACTAACATGTGGTTTGTTGTTTAATATTCGGGGGGATATTTATCGTACGACCCGAACATCATTGCGGGATCCTATTGAAATCCACTTCAACTCGGATAGACATGGATTATTAATGGAAAAATAAAGCCATCAGGTTTAACGAAAATTGAATTCAAACCGACTTGAAATCTGAGTAGAATCTCATTAAAATCAACTGAGATGAAATTTCCATGCAATGAGAATCTAATTCATCATGATTGCAACTCGCAAGAAAACAATCGACACAATATTCAGATTATATACATTCCTTTATAAGCAGCGCTCAAAACCAATCCACATCTAGGAAGCCAAGAAGATCCCGAAGCCTTAAGAGTCACGCGAACCCCCCCCTAATTTGGAGAATCCGCGCCGGAATCGACTTTCATTGCGAATTTGGAATTCCCGTATTTGATGTTAAGGGGGACGCTTAATATTAGGGGAAACGGCTAAAATTTACTGTGCTGGCACAAGTCGGGTTGTCTTCAATATGAGAGACGCGGTGCCTTGACGCCAGGTTTCACTCCCTCCATTTCAGACGTAAGACAACTTGGGACAACATGGGAATGGTGACAGCTGAACACCTTGGCTGAACGCTGATAGCAGCAGCGTAAGGGGTTGTGTTGAAGCTGGTCTTTCCTTGCCTGCCCGCAAAGACTTTCCCTCCTCACCTCGTTTTGCTTGTTTGATCTTGTTGCAGATTTCTCGTTCCGGCTTCTGAAGTTGAAGTTCGCTTGAGGTGGAAGTCTTGGCACACTGGCTTGGGTACCTGCGCGCTGGCGGGAAGCAGAAGACGGCGATGCATGCCCTGAATGAGGCGGGGGCGCATGCTGGCTCCTCCTTAGAGAGGAACGCTCCGGAGTGTCCATCATGCGTGGGAGCCTTGATTGGGACTTGGGAGGTGCGCCGATTGAGTCGGTTTTGGTTGGGCAAAGCTGCAAGCCTGGGCCCTGAGCCGTGAGCCATTCGGCATTCCAGAAAATCTCAGGGCGCGGCATGGGCAGGTCTTGCAGAAGCATCTGAGTGGATGGAGAGCTGCGGTTTGGGGCCGCGCCGCCTGTAGACAAAGGAAAAGAGTCGAAAAGAAGGATGTTTTTTCCCGTGCAAAAATGCCATGGCATTTCTTGGGCCCAGCTTGGCAGGCAAAGCAAGCTTACAGGCGCCGGGAGTCGCCTGAGGCGCGCACCCAGGCATATTCGCAGATTCTCAGTTTTTTTTTTTTGGCGTTTCTGCGTTCCAGTTTCCGTGAGGGGAACTTGAATGTGCAGGACACAAAGCGTGCCAACCCTCACGGGCAGATCTACTGCAGGAGTGGGAATCAGCGGCACGAGGAATGCACAAGGAGGGACCCTTCTAATGTGTACAGAGCTGGAGGAACTGTGGCAATGCCGTTGAGGCTGACCTGCTTCATGCGAATCCATTACTTAGGGCATCCGAAAATCCCGTATTATGTCGAATCCCACCAAAGGTGCCGACAAATATGGCTGCGCCATCTCTGTGCCTCCATCGCATGTAGCAGCAGCGCAGCGTGATGGCTCAGGCTGTGACTTGGGGTGTTTTGGCCTGAGGCCTGCTACTAGGTCACCGTCCCCGCAAGACCGCCATCGGCCCACAGAAACCTGCATTGCGTCGGTGCGTGCAGATTTTCAAAGCTGTGCTTAAAGCTTTCAGGTGGGGGTGCCTACTTTCGAACACACAGCACCGAGTCCATGAGCTCCCAGAAGCGATCAGTGAGCAGGGACCTAACACAGACGTTCATAAGCCAGGACCAGTTTATGTGCACTTGGAGGCCCTCCTTCACGGTCGTTGTCCCCATCAGCACAGGCAAACTTCTGACCCTGCGGCAGTATCAATGCTAGTCCTTTGAAGGCCATGGAGCTCCGCATCGAAAGCGTTAGACCTGCAAACAATGGTGCGGACCTCACCTAGAAGCCCTGCCAGCACGTCTCGGAATGATCCTTGAGGACAGATCGCCCTTTCGGTGGTGACTTGGGGAGAGCCTCGGGCTCCTTCATGGAAGCCTGGTACTGAGGAGTTCTTTCTGAGAAAAGGCCTTGAAGAGGTTGCCTCCGAGGTCTCTGCCTCCAGGAGCTGCTCAGACGCGCCCTGGTTTGCATGAAGCTTGCATGCATGCTTCCATGCTTCCATGCTTGCATTGAGCCCACCAAAAGGCAGCCTGGCATTCTAGGTACCCGCATGGTCCTGGCAAAGCCAGAAGCAGGCGTCTAAATCACAGCAAGCCGTTCTGTCCATCTCACCAGCTTGAAGACTCGGAGTTAGGGGACTTGAAGAATGACATATTTCCCGCAATTGCTTGTCGCAGGTCCCCGGAGGCGCCCAAGCGCCGCGGAGAGCGTGCAAGCCTGCACGGGGCTTGGAAACCACGCAGTACTGCACGAACTGCACGAATGCGCCCCGACATGTGAGGCCGCCTCTGCAGGCTGGGCTGATGCATGCTGGCATGCTGCATGCTGGCATGCTGCTACTGCTGCGTGCGGCCTCAGCATTTTTATCGCATTCAAATGAGCCTTGGAGATGAAAGGACGAAAGCCTTCCCCGCGCTCGTGGAATGATGGGTGCTAGCCTTCGAAGGAATTTCCCTGTGCTTTGGCGAAGAAGTCTCTTTTCGCAGGCTCCTCGAGTGCCACGGAGCTGCGAAGACAAGGAGCAGAGCGAGAGGCGGAGCGCGGAGCCTCTGCGGAGCTCGATGGCTCGACGGGTTAGGTTTTTGAGTTTTTTATGTCTTTTTTGTCGGAGGGCGCTGTCGGCGGCCCGGGCCGCCTCCGTGGGGCCATGTTCGTTTGGAGCTCACTTTTGGCTCTGCTTGGGCAAGTTGGAATTCCCTCGCGATGCAGGTGAACTCCTACCGCCCCTTCGCGGCAGCAGAGTTTACAAAGGAGGCACAAGAGTGACCTGCAGCAGTGCAGCCCAGTGCAGCACGCTGCCCAGAGCAGGGCCTGAACCCTGTAGGATCCTCGGATGTTGTGGCGTGGCACCAAGCTATGTCAAAGGCTGCACGTGCTCACAAGAGGAGGGTACATGAGGCGACCTCAGAAGTCATTTCCCTTCAAGGATGCTCCAGGCGCGGACTTCTAGATGGCGGTTGAAGTTGATTGTCTTGACCGCCATGCTGCTGTGCTGCTACGCTGCTATGCTGCTATGCTGCCATGCTATGGCTTGTTGTTGCGGGGTTTGCACAACGTCGGCCGGCCCCGAAACTCAAGTCAAGCAGAGCTTTCTTTGTCCAATGCTAATCTAGGAGTAACTGTTGGTCGCTTTGAGTCAAGCCTTGATGGCATAGCACAAACTTTTTCACCATCTTGAACACCGAGCAAAAGCAGCTCCAGCAGCTCCCACGCACGTCCCACGCACGTAGCATGTTTTGTGCACGTGTCAGTGTGCAGTGGCCTTTTTTCCACCGCCTGCACCGCCTGCGTCCAATTTTCCAGGCATTGTGTTCTGCACGCTCTCCAGACAGTGACGCGTTGTGTGGACACTCGTCTTGAACTTGCGCTAAAGTTGACTGCTCTTGCTCAACATTTGGGGAATGCATTTTGGCTCCAGCACTGAAGCAGTGCTTAAAACCTTGGGAAATTGCTGACTTTGGAGGCACTGTGCAGGCCTGGCCCCTGGCCACTCGCTTTTAAAAGACCTTCTGGGTGGACGGGCTGAGAGGAGATGGTCCGCGGCCACGCCAAACAGCAGGCAGAGACTTTCTCCTCTCCTCGTAGCTTCGCTCAGCTTCGCTCAGCTTCCCTCAGCTTCGCTCAGTTTGCACATTTCCTCCTTTCCAATTTTCTCCTTTCGTTTCTCCTTCTTTCACCTCACAGGCGCAAGAGAAGAACGCCGCGAAGCAGGCAGGGCAGAGAGCCGTTTTTCCACAGCTTCGGTCAGGGTTCTTCACTGAGGCATCCATGAAGAAAGCTGGGAGCCAGATTGATGCGCTTCCGCTGAAGCTGGAAGTTGAAGTCGCTTGCAGCCCACCAGTGGGCCGCTCAATTAGAACTTTCCGTGGTCTCAAGGCGCAGAAAGCCGGCCTGAAGTTTCAATGCCCCGCATGTCGGGAACTTTGCACAAGCTCTTGGCAAACTTCATGCAAGCTGCACGTGCTTTGGGAGTCGGTCTCGAGGCTTGCAGGAGAGCACCAACTACAAAATGCCACCTGCATCTGAACATATCTGAACAGTGAGACATGTGCACTGACAGTGCCATCAGTATGCCGGCTCCGAGGTTACAGCAGCACTACGACTCCAAGCACCCAAAGTTGCCATCACCTGAGACCAAGATGCCGTATATCGCTGTCCTGTAGACATGGCAGGCATGGGAAAGCCCATTTTTCCCGAAAGCGTTGCGAAGGATTTGGGCAGAGACTGCTTTTGTTGGATGTTCGCTTGCTTATGGATGCTTTGGCGTTGGTGTGTGTTTGGCTTTGGCATGTTTTGAAAAAGCACGCAGGTTTTGAAAAAGCACGCAGGTAAAGACAGACACCACTTGTGCGTTGACACATTTCCTGAGCTTGGGCAAACAATGCTTTGTCTTGAAGGAGGCGTGCTGAATCCGCACGTCTTGCGCACCGCAGCTTTCTTGCCTGAGCCGTATCTATGTTCTGAGACCCTAGATTCCGGATGTACAGTCGACTTCAGTTACAGGCTGAAGTCTTGGACGCTTCCCAATAGATCGGGCAAGACAATTTCCTGACTAATAGACAATTCTGAAAAATACGTTGAAATCCTGACTATTATTCGTCAAAACTGTGGGCAAGTTTTTAAAGTTATTTTGTGGGTTAAATCAGAAGTTAATTCTGAAGGTAAAATACGATTTGTCTGTCAAATAGTAATAAGTAAAAGGGTATGATAAAAGTGATATTTTTTTTCAACATGAAAATGCACATTTGGAAGCTTTGTATAAACACACATCCACCGAAAAGACTGCTGGGGTAATGACAGGTCTGAGAATGGTGAAAGGTTTGTAAACTGAAGACTTGAGGTATCAACCTTGAAAGTGAACCCTTGGGTCCTTGAACCCTAACCCCTCCCCACTAAATCATCTGACCTTAAGGCTGGAAAACCGACCCTAAAACTTGAAACCCCCAAATCCTTAAACCCAAAGCCCCTAAACCCCTGAGTCCAGTAAGCATGTGGCAGGAACAGTCATAAGAACCAGTACACATGCCACACTGCCACGAAAACCATCCAGACGTGACCACCCAAAACCCTGAACTTTAAGCCCCACACCATAAAGACCAAACCTTAAATCGCATGTTTACTGATAAACCCCTAGACCCTGAAGCCTAAACCTTGATAACATGTTTACTGAGTGTCAGTGGTTTGGTCATGTTTTACTTGAGCTTTGCCATGCTTACTGCTGCATTTGGTCATGCTTTACTTGGGCTATGCCATGCTTACTGCTGCAGCTGCTTGAGGGGTTACAGGGTTGTGAGGTAGGATAAAGGGTTGGTTCTTTATGAACAACTATTACTTATGTTATGTTAGTCTGATTTTGTTTTTTTGTCTCATCAATCACTGCTGCTGCAAGTTGTATGGCCGCAATATGGATGACACTTTTGCTTTAATCTCATGTGAATATTACCTTTGTCTATGAGTTGTCTTGCCTAACTGAGGCAAACTTGATTGGCACAGGAAAATTTTATTTGCTTTCTTTGTATATTTGCATGAAATGCATACATAAAAATACAAGATTAATGCAAGTTTGGCATCAGATTTGCATGAAATCTTCATAGGATAGTGAAAGTTTAGTGCAAGTTTAGTGTCAAACTTGCAATAAACGTGCAATAAACTTTCACTAAACTTGCAATGATACGTGCAAGTTTAGTGCAAGTTTGACACCAAACTCGCATTAAACTTTCAGGTTCAAGTGAAAATTTAGTGTAATTTTAATGTCAAACTTACATTAAAATTGCAAGATCAAGGCTTCATTTATAGGAAATTAAGATGATTTTTGTTTATTTTAGAATTTCTGCATGCTGTTAGGGTTCAGGGTTTTGGGTTTTGGGTTTAAGGTCTAAGATTAAAAGGTACACATTTTCAAAGGTTCTGAAGTTGAAATTCCTTGTGAAAGCTTTTGCATGCTGTTAGGGTTCAGGGTTTTGGGTCTAGTGTTTAGGGTCTAAGGTTCTAAGGTACATATTTTCAAAGGTCCTGAAGTTGAAATTCTTTGTGATAACCAATGGAAAAAATTACAACCCTTACCCTGAACCCTAAACCCTAAGCCTCAAAAAGAATGTGCCCATGCAGGCAGTAAACATGCAACATCAAACAAAGCAAACATGCAGCACAACAAATGCGCCCAAGCTTGGTGCAAAGTCCAGACAGTAAACATGCAACAAGGCACAGCGTAAACATGCAGCAGGTTGAGGGTGTAGGGTTGAGGTAAGGGGATGAGCGCTTATGCAGACAGCAAACATGGAAATAAACATGACAAAAGTAGCTCTCCAGCAAATATGCTGGAATCTCACAAGCAAATCAAATCAGTAAACATGAAAAACCATTACTGCAGCATCAATGCTGCAACCTC
>CAJNIZ010043456.1:12696-25361 GCA_905231905.1 Symbiodinium pilosum
TAGGGTACTCGGGATCCTGAGTAACCTGCTGGTTGAAGACTTCCATTGCTTTCGAGGTAACTAAGCCTAACCAATGGGGAGGGGGAGGTCCGCGCTTTGAGTTTTTTGAAGGGCTACTCTATCTTTGTATCCTGGTGAGAAAATAACATGATGGAGGGGATCGTCCGGCGGAGTAGCCAAGCAGGTTACAAGCTGTTGGAGCTGAGCTGAAAGGATGGTTTGCGAGGGGAGTAACGGGCTTCCAGCCTGCTTGCATACAGTTTGGTTGGGGATTCTGGAATAATAAGACGCTTTTATGCATATTGTGCCCTACGTAAATACCTGTAATACCAGGAATCAATTTTGTGAAAGTGCTTGTCCTCTAGGGTAAGGGATGATAGTCCGTATGTGAGGACAGGGACTACATTGGCCTGAAAGATTCTGACTTTGGCCTGGGTGGGGACTCGGCTTCTCCAATATGGTGCTAGTTTGGAAAGGGCTACATGGGCCTGATTGATTCTGTGCTGAATGGCGGTAAGTGCTGGCTTGTTCCAGGATACCTGTGAGCCCAAATATTTGGTTTCATCTGCTGTGGGCACTGAGGAGCCGTCTGAGAATTGAAGCGGAGTAGCCTTGGTTTTTGGATGTTCTAGATGTTCCGTCTGGGTAACGTTGAGCGTTAAACCATAAAGCGAGGCTTCAACCTGAACGCACTTTAAATACTCTTCTAGCGCTGAGGCCGTCACAGCGAATAATAAAGTATCGTCAGCATACTCTAGATTATAGGTAGGTTTGCCTACGGACCACGTGTTAGTGGGGACGCCAGTAGCAAGTAATCTTTCGTCTACATTGGACATCAATACCGACATTAGTATGATGAACAGGTATGGGCTTAGTGGACATCCCTGGCGGATGCCCGTGTGCGGAGTACCATGTGATTTATCCACGTGAAGACCGATGGTGTAGAATGTAGGGTCCGTGTAAAAATCCTGGATCACCTTCAGATAGTGCGAGTGGATACCTAGACGGGATAGGGCTGTCATTAAACTGTCATGATTTACCTTATCAAATGCCATACGCCAATCCAGAAAAAAAACAGCTGAAAAGGTTGTCCCGCGCGGGCGGAGTAATCCTGTAGCCTACGGATGATGAATAACGGTTGTTGCGTACCTTTACCACGTCTAAATCCAAATTGAGTTTTGCGGAGTAACCGATCATATTTGTTCGACAGTCGCTCTTGTATCATGGACGCATAGACCTTGTACAGCGTGTTAAGAAGCGAAATAGGGCGGTAATTAGCTGCCGATGAATCATCTCCTTTTCCGTTGTAAAAGGAGAAAACTGGCGCGTCCTTCCATTCTGCCGGGATCTTTTGTTCGATCCAGCACGTATTTATCAGGTCTAGGATTTGCGATTCTCCATAGTCGTCTAACAGGCGGAGTAGCTCGGGCCTAACGCCGTCGGGTCCTGGTGCCTTTCCCTTTGATAACTTATTTAAGGCGGTTTGAAGCTCTGAAAAGGAGAACAGCGGCTGATTAGCTTCGTCGGGGGAAAAAGGGGGGGAGAGTCTTTTAATATGTTTAATTCTTCCTCCGTTACTTCTGTGGTTCCCCATTGCTTATCCTCGAGGCGCCGTGCAAAAGCTTGATGAGTTTTCGACCATGGGACTTGCCGTCCGTTAACTACTAGGCGTCGTTTGCGTTCCGAAAAGCCTTTGCGAACGTGGCGAAGATGTTTCCAGACTGTGGGTTGGGACGGGCCCGGATTCGCTTCTAGCTTGTCCGCTAGCCACTGTTTTTTGGCTTTTCTGGCGTCCTTCTTGAGCTGTTTATTTTGTTCGAAATATTCTGGAGAGTTGAGCGCGTTAAGCTTGCGTACCTGTTGTATTCTAACTGCCATTTCTTCCGTGATCCAAGGTTTTTTAGGAGTAACCGGTTTGGTGTGAAAGGATTCGCTTTCGGCTTTTCTGAGCGCTTGCCCTAGACGGTGACACTTGCTTACTGCGTCACCCTCCGTGGGCAAATCATTCGGGGCGAGGCTGTTGGCAAGAATGGGGCCCGCTTGTGAATACCTGCCGCCCGTACCGGTGGCGGAGGCCTTGCCTTTTTCCGCGAGTTGGTCCGCTCTTTCGTTGTGTTGTTGCCCGCTGTGACCTTTGATCCATTGCCAGGAGATAGTCGTCGTGGCCTGCAATTTGTTGCGGAGTAGCCGAGCTAATCTTACCATGTTTTTATGTCTTTTAGGCCTACCTTCCCCTTTTACCATTGTTGCCATCCATTTACTGTCATAATAGAATGTAACATGGGACGGGGGGTGCGCTATTAGATAGCTGGCTGCCTCCATCCATGCTTGCAGTTCACCCGTATTGTGACTGCCTATTTCGGCACCAAAATGGTATGGGGAGAGAGGGTCTACAATTACTGGCCCGAAGGAGTATTCAGTTTCTTCGTTCTCACATAGGACCGTGTATCCCCAACCGGAAGGTGTGTGCGCCGAGCATTTCCCCTTGGAAACCGAACCATCCGTATAAACCTCTAATTCTTCTGACAGCGGAGTAGCCGAGGGGGGGGTATTGTGACTGTTAGTGTAGTATTTGCGGAAAGCGAGGTTGTATGAGGCTGGGTCATCATACGTACGTCTGGGTTCTACAACGGGGCGAGGGATCTTTTAGCCTAATTTGACAACAGTTTTTAAGATGAGTAAGTAGCGGTCGCTGGGGAATCCAGTATCATGAATCGCTTTTACTTGATGGACTGAGGGGAGCCACTTACTTCGGGTTATGATTCTGTCCAGGCTTTGGAAACGGAGTGGGTCATTGGAAGGAGGCAATGGGAGCTGATCAGGAAGTGGGTCAGATGTAATGTACTGTCTAATGGTATCAGCAACCTGTAGGCTAAGGTCTTCGGGGGTAATTTTGGACTGAATGACGTCATAAACTTGTAGGAGGGGTAGCGGGTCTGTAACAAATCCACTCCAGTCCTTGGGTGGGGGAGTCTTGTCCCTAAATGTAACCTGTTGTTTAAGGTTGGGGGTTTTGAAGGACATGCAGTCTACGGAGTCATGGCCATGTAAACGGTTTAAGTACAGTGTTCTATTATCATTTGGCTTGCGTTGAGAAAACGCCATACCCTTACCAAAAATGCGTGGGCCCAATACCGCATGCTCCAAGGCGTTCCTTCCCTGCAATCTGACATTAAAATCCCCTATCACATAAATAGGTTCAGGTAGCGGAGTAGCCGAATATACATCTTCGAGCATGTCCCAAAACGGTGCCTTAACTTCCTCGAAATCCATCTTACTGTGGGGGGCATATACACCAAGGATGTGTGTTAGGCCTGGCTTCGAGTTAATGGTAACTTCACATAGTCTTGATGAATGCTGGGTGATATCTTTAATGTGTGGTCTCATGCGCGGTGAGATTACCATGGCTACTCCCCCATATGGGTCCTTGTTGTAGCCATTAACCACAAAAACAAAGCCCTCCGAGTTATATGTGTAGTAGCTTTTACTTCTTGTTTCTGTTAGGACCAGAATGTCAAGTGAATGCTCCTTCATCATGTTGATTACATACTGGTGTTTTAGGATTTCGGCCATCCCTTGTACATTCTGCGCACCTATTTTGAGCTCTTTACCATATGTTTGCAGAGGAGTAGCCAACGCGGAAACCGTCGGATCCCTGTTGTTCGCGCGTTGGGGCCCCTTCGTCTTGGACTGGGCGCACATACGTTTGAATATGCGCGACGCCTTCATTCCCGGTGAACGCTTAGTGGCTGCGTTCGAGGGCGCTCTCCCGTTGGCCACCCCCTTGCCCAAACAGTGTAGCCGTATAGGCACTGTTAACGCGCGCCGCCATGCGCGGTATTCCCTGCGCCTTTGACGTCGTCCGCGGGGCCCTTTACCCTCAGCGCACGCGTTGGAAGAGCTTAAGGGCTTGCACTCTTCGTTCGCCGAAGCTCCCGGCGCGCCTCCCGGAGGCAAATCATTGTCCCTTTGTGAGCGAATTATCAAATTCTTTGGCCGGTTTCCTAAGGAATGTGGCCTCTTGAAAAAGGATGGGTTGGCGTTAAGGCGGAGCCCATGAATTCGGCGGAGTAGCTTGGTTTTATAATGAATCTTTTCTCCTGTTGATGACAATTTGGATTTTCTGTGACCTGATCTGGGTTTGGGTCTTGGGTTCAAAGTAGGTAATGTGGAAACTTGGGGTTGAGTTTGAAGTGATCTGTAAGACAATAAAAGCTCTCTATCATACTGACTTGATATAGTTGGCTGGAAAAGGGAACTTTCTAAGTTGATGATGGTTCTGGGGATGGAAGGGGGAATTTAATCCTCTCGTTGAGAATGGTAGTGTTACCTACTTTAGTGTGCATCATTTTATTCAATGTGTCTTGCAATACTTTGTCCCAAGATGAAAGTAGAATGGAGGAAAGTTGCAAAAGTATACGTGAATCCATTAACACTATTAGTGCGCTGTTTCTTTCAACTGTAGTGTAGTAATGTATAACCAGAACTGATATGAGGAGTGGTTGAAGGGTTGGCAACAGAGGTGTAGTGGTGTTTGGTGAGGGTTTGTGTCTTCTATGATGGTTCCTTCTAACTTTAGTCATATCCCATTTGAGCTTCTTACTAGTGAGGAATAACCCTGACTGCTTTTGCAGTACCCTCTGCTGGTGGCTGAGCTGAATTATGCAAAAAGGCTGTGAAGCTTCTGGCTGGAAATGCAATGGAAGCTTTGGGGTAAGAGGATTACCAATACAATAACCCAATAAAGTTGAGGAGTAAAAGTAAAGTTGAGGAGTAGGCTTCCATATTGCCCCATAAATGTAGGGGAGCACTACCTGAGGGGGAGCAACTGCTTCATAAAATTCAAATGGGTTGCAAACATCCCCTCTAGAAATATTCAAAAGTGGTGTGCTCTTTAGCCTACATGGAGCATGCGGAGTAGCCCTTTGGGCTTTGCAAATGAAATAGGTGGACCATCAAGATCCCGGGGCAACTGTGGGTGGTGCCTTGGGGTACCCGCCGCGGCTAGGCACCCAAGCAGGCGCACCCATGGAGGTGGTGCCGGACTGTGGGGCCAAAATCGGCGCTCCCTTGTAAGTCGCGGCTTTGTAATCACCTACTTTTTTGCTGGGATCGAGTTTGTCTGCGTACTCGTCCCCACAATACGCTACCTGAGAAACCTTTACCACATTGATCTCCAGTGGATAAGGATTCTGCGCAGAGGAGTAAACAAAGTTGTTTGTCCAGTGCTTAGTCGACTGACCGTACTTTGCACCTGGACCGCCAGTGTGAGAAAGCTGGACAGCTGCTGACATCTGAGATCGGTCTGCAGCATCCATCTCGCTCTGGGCTCCAAAGACTACTTTGTTCCAGGAATAAGCCCAGATATTGGGTTCTTCCGCTCCAGCTGGAGGTCAAAAAAAAAAAGGCGTGCGCACGCAGTAGCCTGGGCATCAAACTCACGAACCTGCTGTGGGGTCATTATGGCTAATGTTTTCCACAAGACCACCACTTGGGAGTGTTCCAACACTGTGCTTTCATTGATCAAAGAAAGCAACACCCTCAAAGGCAGTTCCAACTTTCGCTGAAACTGAGGGGAACAAGGAGTAGCCCTGGTGTGGCGCCCTTTGACAGGGGTTTGAGCATCTTTTCCAAAGTGCAGTCCCTGTTGCACCACCAAAGGCTGACATAAACTCCGTTCGAAGATCCCAAGCTTTAAAAGTGAGGATCGTGATTGTACTCCACTGGGATCCTGAAGGCGGAGTAGCCGGATCAACCTGGAGTACGTGATAAAAAAACATGCTCAGGGTCCAGGTCGGTGACACCACGACGGCTCAACCAAGCTCTGAAGAACTCCACCTGCTGCATCATCCAGTGGATCATGAAGTGCCTTTCTTCTGGGTTCATCTTTGGGTCCCAGCCAGTGAGGAGTACCTGAAGCCCTGACACCCTCCTTTGCTCCGTTCTACACTCAGAAGTCAGCCAGAAAAAGATCCTGCTGTTGCTGGAGCAGGCGGTCATCTAGGGACTTGATGACCCCTTCAACCTGGGAAATGAGGTTGTACATTTCCCCTCTGATGACACCCACGTGGTAGGCACGGACCGTCTCAAAAACTGAGCGACGGGTCTGGATGGGCTCGTCCAGCCAATTCTCCACGGCCTCATGGTTGTTGGCGTCCACACCAACCTGAGCTGCGGTCAAAGCCAGCGAGGACGAGTCGTCGTAGTGCAGTGGCTGGAACAGCGGAGTAACCGGGTCAGCACTCCCTGTGGCCGGTTGTGCGTCGCTCATCGGAGCGTCCGTGGTGGTTTCGCGTAGCCAGTCCGGTGCTCGAAAAACCTGCGGTTGAGGGAGGGCCGCGCTTCTGCACTCTGCGGCTCTCAAACCAAAGGTTCTGAACTGCAGAAAAAACCGGCTGGGACGTCTGGCGCACCTGCTGCTGGTACTGCTCGAGGACCTGCTGCTGGTTGTGGCTTTGCGCCTGCATGGCCTGTTGGTGCTGTTCGTCCATGGCTTGGCCCGGACCTAGAGGAGTAGCCTCAAGAGCTATCCTCTCCTTAACAAAGCAGTCCAGAGGAGTAGCCTCAGCCACTACTCCCTCTTAAAAAAACAAGGTAACGTTGCAAGCAATGAAAAACTTGTACCATTTGCTTACGAAGTGGTACATCATGCACAAACCATGCAAGAAAGGAGCGGGACCTGTAAGCCAAGCGCCTAGGGCATACGCTTTAAGGGTGAGGGTTATATGGTGTAGGGCTTAGGGGTTGTGAAGGGTTTAGCAGTTTAGCGTGTAGAGGCTTGGGGATATAGGGTTTGGGGATTAGGGTTCTAGGGTGTAGGGTTGCGGGCTGTAAAGTTTGGGCTTACGGGAAGGGGCTGTAAGCTGTAGAGGCTACGACCACAGGGTTGGGTGCTTAAAGAACCTAGGGCTATAAGGCTATGTACGTAGGACCTGATGTACTGTGTAACACTGGTGCTTTCCTTGCTAGTAGGGAAAACTTCATGCTAGGGGAACCTTAATGTTGTGTTGACTGTTGAACAGCGCGCAATCAATTATGTCGATTTCTTCAAACATTTTGCAGATCTTCAATGTCTGAACTATTCATACGTTTAAGATATATCGGCTTTTGCCCTAATATTGTAGTTGTTTGTAATACTGGATGAATTTACCAATTCATAATCTTACCGTGCAGTTCGTCTTTTTTGAATTGTGTAAAGCGCCTTAAGTACTTTCCTTATTTTAATTATGTTAATGATTCGAAGTAGATCGTCTACTTATTTAAAAATATGCATACTTTATTGGTTTCAGTTGAATTCAATTATTTAGATAATTAGATTTTCCAACAAAATTTGATACGTGTAATATTTAGATAATATGAACAGAGTATCTACATTGGTTCCAATAATTAACTTCTTAATTTTGAGTGATTAGATGAATTACAGGGTGGATCAGGGAAAGGTCCTGGAGCAATCTCTGATCTCTGGTCCACCCTCTGGATTACTGAGATTACTGAAAAAAGTTCAGTAGTCTCAATAAATCCAATTCTGAAATGCACGCCCACTATTCTTCAAAATTATGTTAAGGCCCACCAATACTCCAAAAGAAAGGAACGCTGTGGCAAAACATACAGAAAACCTTTGCGGTACATAATATTCAATAGGATACAAATCCAATCTATCACACAGACAGGTGTCCACAGCGTCCCTTTTTGAAACCCTAACCCTAAACCCTATATAGTATACTATAGTATATATTACACCTATATACCCTCTATGAAACCCCTTCAAAGAACCTGCAAGAAACCAGTTGCCATGAAGATGCCTACCAAGACCTCGTCCTCGATGGTGCAGCCATGGAGTACACAGGCGTGCCCAATGGACGCGTTCTGGCCAATAATGCCTAGCTTTCAAGGGATTTTAGGGGTTATATAGGGGTTATGTAGGGGTTATATAGGGGTTATGTAGGGGTTATATAGGGGTTATGTAAGGTTTATATAGGGGTTATGTAAGGTTTATATAGGGGTTATATAAGGTTTATATAGGGGTTATATAAGGTTTATATAAGGGTTATGGAAAACTTTGGATGTTGGCAATAGGGCTCAAGGCAGCGAGTGTGAGGCATGTTGCATCTTTGGTCAGGTTTTGTAACTTCACATGATTGTATATAACTGTAACTAGTCGATGCGTTCTTGCTTTGTGGATAACTGCTGTTGCTGTTTTATACGTTTGATTTTCCCGCTCCCTGATGACATCGGCACTCTTGCTGTCCCTGCTACTTGCTTGGAATCTTGCTGTCCCTGCTAGTTGCTTGGGCACAGAACATGGGAACCCAGGCTTGCGCCGCGCCAGCTTGCGGCTTGGAGACAGGATGGGTTTAGGGTTTAGGGTTCAGGGTTTTGGTTGAAGGGTTCAGTTTCGGACTTCCAGCTGAGGGCTTAAAACATGAAGTGGTGTAGCGTCCTACCGTAAACCCTAAATCCTTGGTGCCCCAAATATAACCCCAATATACTATAGTAGTTCCCATTTTATTTTCCAGTATCCCATTAACATACTGTAGTAGTTTCCATCTTTATTTTCCATTATGCCATGATAAGCCGAATATATACCCTATTACAATGACCCCAACTTTGTGAATGCGCAACTGGAAGGCTTATTCTGCAATTTCTGTGACGCGCAGGCTCAGCAACTTGCCGAAGCGTGAGGATATCTTGCGCGATTTGCGGTTTAGGGTTTAACATTTAGGGTTATCTTGAAGGAAGGACAACCCAAACCACAAACCCAAGCCCTCAACCTCTGGGGGACATGGCCTTCTTACGTGGAATCAGCCTAGTCCTGAAGTCTAACCGACAGCAAGATCAAGCCATTGGCACAACTCCTACTCCATATCCGAACCATGCTGCGCAATGAGAAACTAAGCCTTACATAACCCCTATAGAAACCTTATATACCCTAGATAAACCTTATTTTTCCCCTATATAACCCCTACATAACCCCTATATAACCCCTATCACCCCTATATGAATAGAAACACAGTCATCGCCGTGAGGGCTTCACGTACAAGGGACCAGAACTAAGGTTCGGAAGTGAGACCTTTAGCACGTGGCATGCCACCCCAAAGACCACAGGATAGGGTTTAGGGCTTAGGGCTTAGGGTTTAGGGGCACTCCCTGTATAGCTACCGAAAAATACGGACTCCACCATCGACAAACCCTAAACCCTGGTTATATAGTGGTTATATAGGGGTGGAAAAGAAAATGGAAGCTACTATTTAAGGTTTAGGGACAAACCCACATGGGCTGGTATCAAAATTAGGGGCCCCTCTTGGTTAATGATATTACGGCACCTAATATTTTGGGTTACCAAAATGGGTCCCTATTTTAGGGAACTGCCCACATGTGGCCGAAGTTGCAGGGCAAATCTTGGTCCAAGTGTACCATTGTCAGATCCTGGATGTTGGTCCCATCTCCGACCTGAACAGGGTTTAGGGTTTAGGGTTTCCCACTGAACGCACATGAGTAGTGCTTTTTTTGGTTGAACCTGGTAAGATTCTACTCCTTATATAAAATACTCTACCCCAAAAGGAGGATAAAATCTTACTCTATATTGGGTTCCATAGTATCCCCAAATAAAATACTACTCACATGAGCTTCCCAGACCCCCTATGAAGGATCCAAAAGATGGAACCTCTCTCCAATATGAACCCACCACTTCATTGGGGTAAGTAACTAGGGATTTTTAAGGGGCCTGGACATAAAAATGTCAAAGGGGCGCTATGAAGGTTCTAGAATGTTTTTGCAGGCTATACAAAGCGTAGAGCTTGGAAATCTGCATACATAGTTCTTTTCCAAATGGGAGCAACCAATGCGACCCAAACTTCGGGTCCCCTTATAGGCTGGCTGTAGTCCCATGTAAGTAGATAGAATATGGCTTTGGGTATGTTATAATAAGATGCCCATATACCCCATATTCTATCTACTTAAGAGGGACTATAGGTTTACTACGAAGCACTTGTGTTATCTATAACCAACAGAACCTATTACAAATAACTGTGGGTTACTACTTCGCTACATCTTCTACCTTCTTCTACAACCATAGGACCCAGGATGTAGCGGGCGCAGAACAAAGAACGTAATTGCCTCACATGGGAGAGCCCAACATACCGCCCCCCAAACGCTACAACCCACCCTAAACCCAAAACACTAAAGCCTTAAGGTGGGGACTCCCCCGACTTCTGGAGTCCCATATAGCTTGACGAAATTGCGTACAGAGCTTCGCGGCTCGTGGCAGAATGCTACTTTGGTGGTTGAACAGTTAAGCCGTGATCGGCTTCTTAGCAAGTTCTGGGGATCCTTCTTCAACATATGGGGGTTTCCCAAAATTTGGGGTACCTATAATAAGGACTCTATTATTTTGGGGTCCATATTTGGTCCCCTTATTTTGAGAAACTACCATATGAAGTTTAGCAACTCCGCTTTGGGGGTGGCAGCTTGCCTAAGGGATGTACAGGGATGCTAGGATATGTAGACATTGGGATACATAGGGAAATATGACGGCTTTGAGGGCTAGGGGACGACGTACGCGCCGGGTTGTGAAGTTCAGCGTCCTAGTCAGGATTGGGGCTTGGGTATGGGTCAACATGGTGCAACTTGAGGGATATGCTCCTGATGTTGTTAAGAAAGCTAGGCAGACTAAACTGTGTGGAGTAGACTAGTATAACCTCAGGATTTTGGAGAGAAAGCCTTCTAGCTTAAGTGTTGCTAGGGGTCCATGGTGAGTGGGTTCTCCCCCTACTTATACCCAGCGCACCCTGCACAACTCCCATGGAACTATACTCAAAGTTAGGATCCAGCTAAAAGTAAGTACCAAGTCCGTAAACATAAAGGCAGTGAGTTAGGGCTTGGGGCTTACCCTCCTGGAAACTCACATGCAAACCCAAAAAAGGCTCTACAAAGACTACAGTCCCTTTAAAGGGGGGCTATATGGGTTTCCATGTTGGTTCGGGGGAGTGTAGGAACCTTGGAGGGCAGTCTTGGGATTTGGAGCCCATTTGAGGGTTTCCCAAACTTAGGGGTACCTTTTTTGGGGGTCCCCATAATAAGGACTACAATATTTTGGGGTCTATATTGGGGTTCCCTTATTTTGGGAAAGTACCATCTTCTGCGGTGAGGCAGTTGATTTGAGTGCTGGGCAGATACGAAAACTACAACCCCAACATGCAAATGTCTTTAATTCGGGTTTAAGGTTTAGGGTTTAGGGTGGGTTAGGGTTTAGGGCTCCGAACCGCCAATAGAAGTTGAATTCTCTGCCCCCCTGAAAGGGCGATTGCCAGTGGCGGAGGCGGTGGCAGTGTGGATGTCAGCCAACAAGCTGAACCTGATCCAAATACATCTCAAAGTGAGGTCCGACAGCATCAACGAAAATAAAAACCATCGTTGTGAACAATACAAAACCCTACAACCTACATGAGCGCCCCCCTGAACCTTATAGCTCCTACATAACCCCTCTATAACCCCTTAGAGGGACCGCTAATTTGTGAAACCCCCACATATCCCTTTAACTCCTTCGAACTCCGCACAGACCTCGATGTAAGAGTCGTCACCGCGCAGCACGCAGTTGAACCAAATGCCTACCTGGGGGGTTTAGGGATTTAGGGATTTAGGGTTTAGGGTTTCGAGGGTTTAGGGTTTAGGGGTTTGAAGGTCTAGGGTTTAGGGGTTTAGGGTTTAGGGGTTTAGGGGTTTAGGGGATGTAGGGTTTAGGGTTTAAGGTTTAGGGGTTTAGGGGTTTAGGGATTTAGGGGTTTAGGGGCTTAAGCTTTAGGGTTTAATGGTTTAGGGCTTAGGGTTTAGGGATTAGGGATTTAGGGATTTAGGGGCTTAGGGTTCAGGGTTGAGGGATTTAGGGTTTAGGGTTGCAAAAACGAAGGGAACACTTGGAGGCCTTCTTTCCGGTCCAGGGCTAAATATGTGCGCATGAGGGGCTTCCAGGATTTAGCGCCGTAGAGTTTAGAGATCAGTCTTTAGGGTGAGAATTTAGGATTTGTGGCCCTAAACCCTAAACTCGAAAGCCCAAACCCCTTAACCCTAAGTCCCTAAACCCTAAACCCTCCTGCAAGGTGACAGGGTATTGGAGGCTTTGGGATTAAATAAAGCAGCTCTAGAAACCTTTAAGGGCAGGAATCTCACAGACTCACACATAGTACAGGAAAAGCGAAACGCTGTCGCCTCATGGGGTTAAGGTTCAGGGTTTGGGATTTAAGCTTTTAGGGTTTAAGGGTTTAAGGTTTGGGGGTTTAGGGGTTTAGGTTTTAGGCTTTAGGGTTTGGGGGTTTAAAATTTAGGCTAGTAGGGTTTATGGTTTAGGGACTCTCCGGTGACTGAGTACTCACGTCTACCATTTAGCCCAGAGCTTTCAGAGGAAGACCCACCATGCCAGAATGCCTTACTTTTCAGAGTGCTCCCTTTAAGGGGTTTAGAGGCCTATATGGGGATATTTGGGGTTGTAGAGAGGTTATATGGCACAACCGCAAGAAGTACCACGGCACAAAACCCGGAAACCTCGTGTGACTACGATTCACGCTTAGGTGAAGAAAGGTTGGCTACAGGCTTAGTAGCTTCAAAACATCGTGTAGGCTTCTGCTCAACAAATTCTGTGCGCCATGCTACACTCCCCCAAATTAACATGG
>CAJNIZ010043456.1:25461-37551 GCA_905231905.1 Symbiodinium pilosum
ACCAGAATCGCTCACAGGATTGGTAATGGCAGTTATCCGTTAAGCCATGTGCAAGGAGCTCGCGAATAATCCTTTTTACACAGTGGGCTTGAGCACAATCAACATCGGAGTCCATATGCAGTGCAAAAGTACCGAAAGGCATGATGCAAAACAACAACCCATATAGCCCATTTTTATAGGGACTGTAGTCTTTGTAGAGCCCTTTTTGGGTTTCCATGTTAGTTTCGAGGAGGGTAAAACGAAAAACCCTCAGAACCCTAATCTCTGAGCTGTCAGATTCTAGTCGGTCGAGGCGCTTCCTTTCCCAGGCGCACATCGCCAACCACCTACAGGCCACAGAATCGTCTGGGGGCTGCTGGGATTCTCTATGGATAGACCCTGTGCTTTTGAGGGAGCTGAATATTTAGGGGGCTGAGGGCAGCGCATGCGTGGGAACCCTCCTAAACCCCAAATCCTAAACCCAACACACCAAAACCTCAACCCTGAACACCAAACCCTAAATCCTAAAACCCACATCCTAAATCCTAAATCCTAAAACCCACATCCTAAACCCTAAATCCTAAAACCTAAACCCTAAGCCCTAAGCCCTCAATCCTACCTGCGCCCCGGGAGCCACCCAGGCAGTGTCGGCCACTCTCGGGCGGAGGGAACCAAGCGAGGCGATCGGCATGGCGTTCGGTTTTTTGCGCTTTTGGTGGGTGTTTGAATGGTTTAAGGGCGAAGTATAGGGGCTTATATAAGGATTATGTAGGGGCTTACGGGTTTTACGAGCTTGTGGGAAATGATAGAGGATTATCTAGAAAGGTTTCAGGGAATTATTTAGAAGGTTTGGGGCTTTATGAGTTTTGTGGGAGTTGTGAAGGAGCTTGAAGGAATTCTGTAGAGCTTTTGGGATTCTATTGGGGCTAATAGGGAGTATATAGGGATGATATGAGGGCATGTAGGGTTCTGGCTTCAGTCCTTATGGGTTTAGGGTTGCTTTTGTTTACGATTGGGGTGCAGGGTTAAGGGTGTAAGGTCTAGGGGTTGGGACTTAGGATCTTCGCCTGTAGGTTTTAAGGTTTGGGCCGTTTGGGTTAGGGATTAGGCTTTAGGGTCTGCAGCGCCGTGAATATACGGTTTGAGGCATAGGAAGATTCGGCAAAGTAGCATATGTCAGGCGTCAATTCTGATGACTAGTTTCAGGCTACAGGCAATGACTGGGCGGAAACCTGATACTTGAAGGATCCGGGGAACTTATGAAACAGATCGACAAATTGGACAACTGGGTTATTGTATGGCTTCTAGGGGTTGTAACCTCCGCACCAGTAGACGTCTGGGCCGAAAACGTATACCGCGCTCAACGGCAATGGGAGGGATTATGACTCAACCCTTCTCACTTGAAGCAATTGGCTGACGCCACATGCCACTTTCTCGGCAAGCTACACATACTGCAGCAGCATTACAGGGGTTGCAACTCAGCAATGATTGTGCAAAGGTTAGGTGCCCAGCCATAGGTCACGCGAGGGCTTTGCAGATCAACGGGCGTTTCGGACGGTTCTCTCCTATTGGCTAGCATTCTCTGATGACTACGTTGGGACTGCACGTGGAGCCTAGATTCTGGCCCCAAAACCATGATGCTCAGAGACCGCAATCTTGCATTTGAGCCTCTAGAAGCAGTTTAGGTTGTGTCCTACGGCATACTGCCGTGAATGAAGGAAATTTTGTACTATCTAGTTTACCCTTTAGCCTATGCCCTAGGAATTTTAGCATCTTGGGGTTCCTAAGTGCGCAATACCGTAGGACCCCGAAACAGGTAGTCATTTTTTTGGGGCTACTAAAGCCCCGCCAAATAGAGTTGATTATACCCTGCTTTCAATATAGCATTTCATAAGAGGAGGTCATCTTGAGCGCTTCAACCAGACCCAAAAAAAAAACTACTCAAGGGAGCAGAGTCTTGCTTTGCCAGCTAGAGCCTCTTATGAGGCGGTGAGGGTTTAGGGTTTAAGGTCTTGGCTAGAAAATTCCAGGGGCGTGTACCCTTGGGCTTGGGGTCCTAAATACCCTCATTACTGGCCACATTCCATGGTGCATTCAAACCCAAGGGTACAAATTTAAAGGGTACAAAGCAAAAAACTCGCTGGGATTCAGGCCTTCGAGGCTACGGTCGGAATTTCTGAATCTGGGTTCAGCATTGTTTGGGGAGCTCTGGACGCTGCCACTTAAAACCCTAAACCCTAAACCCTACAAACCCTATAAACCCTAAACCCTTAACTTGTTATTGTCACTGCAATGGCCTATGGCTGTCCTCATTGCAACACCTCTGGCTAGCAGTTCTGTTCTTGGCTTTCTTCTGACCTGCATGCGAGCATCCATAATAGCCATGTTCACTCAACATTCTTGCTACAGGCGGCCTCATACACCCTAAACCCTAGACCAAACAACAAGCAGACCACCGTTCTCCTGTTTGCTCTCTGGCAGCGGCACACTGTACACTGTTCGGCCACTCTGACGGCTACTAGGCACAATGCAATTTGCACACCGACCCCGCACACGGCTTAAGGTTCACAGTTTAGGCAATTCACTCGACGAATCATATCTAACAATGGTACCAATACTAATGGTAACAGCCACAAAAGGAGCAGTAGCAGGAGCAACAGTAATGATAGTAAGAGCATCAGTTCACCTGAACAGGGACCCGAAGCCCCATGTGTACCTAGAACTCATCCGGTTAGAAGTACAATTTGAAGTGATGAGGGGTTCTATATTTGCTTGATGAAGGGTGTTCGGTCGCAGTATGAACCCGATCGCACGAAATCCCAGCCTTAGAGTTCATAGTTTAGGCTTCAGGGGCTCTCCTAACCACCACCGACTATACCCCAAATGAGCTTCACTAAAGGCGAACCCTGCGTCTAGGTTTGCAAGACTCACCGGAGCCTAGAATAAAGCCCTACCTCACGTATCCCTAGGGCCCCTAGGGTACCCCAGTCTACTTGAACGCAACACCCCGAACCTTAAACCCTCAAGCCTAATTAGGGGCCTAGACCGTAAACATACACACCTAAACCCCTACCCTAAACCCTAAAGCCCCAACCGACTTCCCTTATCGAGGCCCAGCGAGTCAGTCAGTCGCACGCAGAAAGTCTTGCACAGCGCGGCTGTCGCCTCCGCCCCTGTAGGGTTTAGATATTGGGACTGGGGGTTCCATAGGGTTCTTTAGGTTTGTGTAGGCTCATTTAGGGACATGGGGATCCTGGGCTCAGACCTTACCTGCGGGGCTTAAGGATTTTTTTTTGTCGGACCTTTTCTCCCGCAGATAACTCCCGGAGATGCATTCCTGCACGGCCCACTCACAAGCTGCAGCTGATGCTGGAAAACAACAAGGAAACAGCCCTGGCATGGACAAACTAAAGTGCAACACATGACCTATAGTCTAAACTCCTTAAAGGGGGATATATAGGGGATTATATAGGGGACTACTATAGGGGTTATTAAAGGGGATACTAGGAGTTTAGACAGTAGCTCACATGCCTCCTACGGACATTGGTTGCACCCCTTCAACTTTCTAATCCTCACCGCTGGGCAATCCCGCGGCTTCCAGAGCAAAGTAAGGGAAATCACCACATCCACAGGCTCAGATACACCCTGGCATGTCAAATTGCTGCTTTCACAGCCCTGCGACATCCAGACCCCTACAGTAACCAGCCCTTTGGACCGTTTGTACATACCCTTCAGTAGAGCTCGTAGCGCGTGTAGCACTCTCCTCCTCCGGCATGCCGTCGGTCGCTGGCTCCACGTGCAACATGTCATCAGGCTCCCCACTGGCAAAGTCCATCTCATCAAGCTGCGTGTCCGCCCCAGGGCGGTTGCCCGCCACGATCTCAATACTGGGCTTAAGGTTTAGGGCTTAGGGTTGAGGGTGGAAATTTCTGGTGTGGTGTTTAGGGTTCAGGCTTTAGACTTTAAGGCGGGTTGGGGGTTAAGTCGTCCAGCTAGGAAGATCAAAAACAATGTCTAGGATCATGCAGCGATTCTACGAGGAATCTACAGTTTGGGGTCAGGGTTTAAGGGTTTAAGGGTTTAGGGTTTAGGGTTTAGGAGGCTCGCGTGGCAGAAAGAAACCTGCCAGGGGCGCAGGAGCAATACATAAACTAGATCTGAGGACCTTTATCCTTCCACGCATTGGGGTTTGATGAATCGCACTCCCTATTCGACCTTCCGTATGAGGTCGTAAAAACAATACGTCCAAACCCTAATTCCTAACCCTAAACCCTACAACCATGGGTTAAAGTTAAGGGTTTAGGGTTTGAAGCAGAAAGATGGTACAAGCACCTCCCCTACTAATCTCCCACCCTTCTCAAGATCAAGTGTGTCTCCCAGTAAACGTGGCCCTCAACCCAAAATCCTCAGCTCTAAGTCGTAAGCCCTCACGCCTCTGAAGCGTGAATCCCCGAACCGTAAACCTAACCTGCCAACCCCAAACCCCTACAGCTGAATCCTAATATATCCCTAATATAACCCCAAAATAACCTTAATAGAACCCCAAAAGAACCCTGATATAACCCCAAAATAACCCCAAAATAGCCCTTAACCTCAATATAACCCTAATAAAACCCCTTTCAACGGCCAGGAGCCCCGAAAGGAGGCCTCCGAGTCCCCCAGGTCACCACAGAGCCATCAAAGCGCACAGCTGCAAAGGCACCTTTGCAATCGGTTTAGGGTTTAGGGGGGCGAACTAAAAAGGGCCAGTAGAGATTACATAGGGGTTCATGTAGAGGTTTACAGGGTCTTGGGCTGAGGGCGTACGGGTTAGGAATTACTTGGTTGCTGTTAAGCAGCCTTCTTACATTACGATAACAAGGGAACCCTATTATTTACTATATACCCATCTTAATGGTAACTTCGCTTTAATTTCATTAACAGCAGCCCCCAGATCACGGTTTTGGGCTTAGAGCCGCCAGGACAACTGCGCGAGCGCCTGCAGTGACGTGAAGAGCCGCGACATCTTGGAGCTCGTCAAATCCGAGATCTACCTGAATCTTTGGGGTTTAGGGATCAGGGACTAGGGACTACGGTTTAGGGATTAGAGCTTAGGGATTAGGATTCAGGGAGTAGGCGTTGGAAGGTTAGGGAACCAGGAATATTATGTTTGCGCAGGGTGCAAGGCTCTACCTTACGTTGTAGGCGCGTCATGGGAAGGTTTAGCTCTGGGGTCCAGCGTCGAGGTCATAAACCGCAGCCCATCCAGATACCCTGTGCAAAACTCGACTGCATTGCGGTTCTCGAACTTCATCTAAGTTACCACTTTAAGGAAACCAGGTTCCTGTACCACGCATCTACTTTCTAATGACTTAAGCTTTAGGCTTACTTACCACATTATCTTTTTTTATGCTACCGAGGTTGCATACTATGTATCTACCTCATGGTAGCTTAATTGAAATTCCTTATAGGAAGCCAGCTAATCTATAAACCAGACCCGAGCCCCAAACCCTAAACCTTAAGCCCTAAACCCTATGAGAGGACAGCTTGCTATTAATCTAATCCCCTCATACTCAAAATCCTCAGTTTATGGTTGAGGATTTAGGGTTTCGGGTAATATAATCTACAATAACAGAAAAAACTACCAGATCAGGCCCCCGAGGTGCATCAGTTGTCGAATGAAACGCCACGGAGCTGTCTGCCTTCCTCAGTCACGTGAGGGGCCACCGTATTGGCTTGGGTGCCATGCTCAGGGTTAAGGGTTAGGAGTTTAGGGTTTAGGGTTTAGGGTTTGAGGTTTGGGGTTTGGGGTTTAGGGTTAGGGGTTGAGGGTTACGGGTTAGGGGTTTGGGGCTTGGGGGTTTAGGGTTAAGGGTTAGGGGTTTGGGGCTTGGGGGTTTAGACTTGGGGGTTTGGGGTTGGGGTTTTGGGTTCAGGGTTTCCCCAATATCTTCGTCGACACCAATTATCACTGCAGATTCCCGGAATGCAATGCGAACCCCATTTTGCGCGGGTTTTGGAGCAACTCTCAGGTCTTCAAGAAACATTTTCAACGGTTTAGGAATATTAATATTACTTGTATTGATAAAAGTATTACCATTAATATTGTTACTACTACTGTTATTACGTTGCATTAGCATTACCACTAGTATTACCACTACTATTCTTACTATTATTACTATTATTGTTACTATTGTTTGTATTGTTCGCATCCTGTTCTCCCGCCTTACCCCATTAACATCTTAAAAGTTTCTCAAGTTTGGGATCTGCTCGAGATTGTGTAAGCACACAGAAAGCCTTCTTGGCTTGGCACTTAAGCAAAGCCAGCGGACTCTATAACTCGCGGTTCAGGGTTTAGGGTTTGTGTGTGAACTGCTGCTTTCATTATCTATAAAGAGGATCGTAGTATTCTGAAGGTATGTGAGTGAAGATGGGGCCATTCTAAGCATCGCACACTGGATTCAGGGATCCGAGGGCATAAATACGATTACCATCATTTTTGCTATTACTCGTATTCTTAATATTTTCCTAAACCCTAAACAACCTTAAACCCATACCCCAATTTCCATTTCATTTTCCATTGTCTTTTCCATTTGATTCTCCAGTTTAGGGCATAATGACTCCTACTATTACTTTGGGGCCTTGGGCTTTGAGCCTTCAATGTTTTTTGACAAGCACCGGACGACGGTATGGTAAAGCACGAGTGAGGGCGTATTTTTTGTGGAAGTTCGTCCATATCCTGGGGATCCCTCCATTTCGAAGCGTGTGGTTAAGGGTTTACGGTCCTGGGTTTAGAGTTCACGGTTTAAGGTTTTTTGATTTAGGCTTGTTTTTGGAACTGTTTGGGTACCTGGCTTTGGGCATGCTATCACGACGGGATTTCAGGGCTGAGCGCCGGGAGCCCAAACTGTTGCTGACTTCCCTGGCATGGACGCGAGCTTACAGCAGCTTAGTTTCCGGCAAAAAATGTTGTTGAAATTGTTTATAGATAGGGGGCCTAAGGTAGATATATAATATGCTATAATCCCTATTACGGAGACTCTATTTCCAAAAAACAACTCCTGAACCAACCCAAGATGCAAGGCCGCAATGCCTAAAGCATTGCCTCGAATGTCTGTGACGCCCGCAATGGCGAACGGATCTCGACCTCCCCGATAGATCAGAACCCAATCTAATTGGTCTCGCAGCCCATGAACAGCGGTGGAAAAAATCTGAGGACAGTCATATACAAAAAGCTACCTGGCATCTTTATGCTCATGATGAGTGGGTGGGCGATCACCCAAAGCAAGTCGCCTGTGGGATGCTTGAAACAGGAGAATTAAGCGCGATGAAGGCTTCCAAGCCAACACTGAATGCTGACGTGGTCTCATTTACTTCTGTGCCCACCAACCCTAAGACCCTACGTCCTACACCCTACACTCTGAAACCTAAACCCTGTATAAACCTTGAACCCCAACCCCTAAACGCCAAACCGTCAAACCCGAAACCTAAACAAATGCTAAACCCCTGAATCCTAAACAGCATTTTCCTTCCAAATATCCTTCTAGCCCTTATAAATCCCTACATAGCCCTAAAACCTAAACCCTAGACCTTGAACCCTAGCCGAGGCCCCCTCCTCCCCAGCAGATGGCGGTCTGGTCCGCCCGCAGCGCTGCGAAGAATTTCCGAAAGGGGCGGACGTCCACAATGTTTCGGAGCATTCCTGGAGAGAAATTTAGGGTTTAGGGCTGAGGGTTTAGGGTTCACGGCTTAGTGTTTAGAGGGTTTGGCATTTAGGGCGTAAGGTTTTTGTGCTCTTAGAGCACGACCCTGAATCCAGCATAAAAACCAGTCGAGTCACAAAAGCGGCCTGGAAAACCTCTTCCCTGCACCTGACCCCTTGCTTAGCACTCGAAGGAAAGACCGGCTGCAATCTACAGCAACCAGTGCTTCAAGTCAGACTTCTTACCACTGCTACCACTACCCTGCCCTTCAGATGATCTTCCTGAGGCGGCAGCATCAGCACTTGCAGCGGCCGTAGGCCCTGTTGCGTCTTCCTCCAAGTACCCTTCCGTCCAGCTGGCAGTGACATTCTCTAACTGGGTGTCCGGCAACATCTGCTGTTCCACACCCTCATAGACAATGCCCTCTATGACGTCCATCCGATCGTCAGTGACAACCCCTTCAAGCTCCTGTTGATCACCAGTGCCAGCTCCCTCGAACCAGACCCGATCCCAGAGACGCCTGCATTCCCTTGTCCGTGCGCAGCGACCACCACTGCCGTTGACACCCTCGACTTGTTCTCCTTCACAAAGTCCTGAAGGAGGCGCAGCACTCGACAAAGCTTTTTCGTGAAGTGGTACATATCCAACCCCTGGCCTTTGATGCAAGTAGGCTTTGCAGGCAGCTCGATCGCCCAGCAGCAGATACGTGTCGTTGAGTTCTGCTGCTGACACAACATATTCGTCGTCCTGGGCCTTGCAGAGGAGATAATCGATCGGCTGCCAGGGATCTTCAAAAGGCCTCCGGTCGCCATCCACCCAGGGCGTCTGGTAAGCGCCGGTGCCATCGAGGTCGCCCTCTCGCGGCAACACTACTTGCCATGGAAAAAACGTGCGGCGATGGTCGTACTGGAATTCGCTTGCGTGCCCGGGGACCGTCTCTTCGCACCGCTGGCCTAGGGCTTCTGGGAGCTCTTCGCTCACCAGGAAGAGCTCCCTATCAAAAGTATTTTCGTCAATGGGGTAACCCATCTCGTATTCACCGCAGTCGCCCTCCTTGATGATCCAGGCGTTGCCCGTTTCCTCCAACTTGCTTGGGAAATCGCCAAGACCGATCAATCAGAGGCGTCCGAGAATTGAAAATTGCAACACAGCTTGCGGACAGAGCTGAAAATGCTAGGGCTTCAGGTTTGGGGCTTAAGGTTAGGGTTTAGGCTTTAGGGGCTTAAGCATGTAGTGTCTAGGGTTGAAGGTTTAAGATTTGGGACTTAGGGTTTGGGGGCTAGGGGTTAGGGGGATCGTTTTGTGAGACGGATGTAGGAATCACATTTAGGATTACGCTCTGCTACGTTCGCTCTTAGGGATCTACACTGTTCCCTTCAATGGCCTGGAGAGATCTTGGAAAGTCTCCTTGGTTTCGGTTTAAATTCATGGGTTTCCTTACTACCCCCCTCACCTTATTTAAGCCTAACTAGTTAATTAACGGGGGAAGCTGGGGGGTAGTATAGGGGCGGGGAGTAGGGGAACCCATGATAAGTACTTTGTGTTTGAAGGCAGCTGTGAGAGGTCTGAGGCTCTCGCATGTGGTTATAAGACATAAGTCAGCGGTACAAGAATTTCAGAACTGGGTTTTGAATTCTACCTAGGATTTGCGCTAAACCCTAACCCTAAACCCTAAACCCTAAGCCGACAGAATACTGCTAACATCTCCCTAATCTTAGCACCCGTCCAACTTGGATCTCACAAAACCCTCAATTGCAGGCATATGTACCACGAAGAGTACACAGCACCAGGTCCATATACAAGAGTTCCGCCCCTAAACCCTAAACCCTAAAACCGAAACCCTAGACCCCTCGGAAGAAAAAAGCATGATCGGTTTCTTTCGGGCATCAAGGACTTACGTTCAGTACAGAGCTTAGGGCTCAAGGTTGACAGTTTGGATTTTAGGATTGGAAGTTCAAGGCTTCGGGGTTCGTTGAGGGTTTAGGGTTGAGGGTTTAGGGCGTAGGGTTTAGGGTCCCGCGTCTAGGGTTGAGGGTTTAAGGTAAACCCTAAACCTAAACTCTAAACCCTAAACCCTCAACCCTAAACTAGGTTGGGAGGTGGTGGACTTCTGGCTATGCTGGCATGCCAATCAAACATAACGAGGCTTCAGACCCATGAGGTTTACCTTGCCTTTCTTAGCACTGCTGGGCTACATGGTGGTTTCCCAAAATTAAGGGTCCCTTTTAAGGGGGTATAGGGGTTTGCGCTTAGGATTATGCATGGTGGTTTCCCAAATTTAGGGGTTTAGGGTTTACGGGTTTAGGGTTTAGGTTTTAGGGGTTTGAGGTTTCTCCCAAAATCAAGGGTACCTTCTTCGGGGTCCCAGAATAAGGATTATAGTTTTGGGGGGCCTATGTTGGGGTCACCTTATTTAGGGAAACTACCACATCCTTGCATCCCGGACCTGCTAAACTACTACATCCGAAGCCCAACACGGGATACCAAGGGATAATGGAAAAGATATCGGAAACTACTATATATATAATGTGGTTACATAGGGATAAGAGAAAAGAAAATACAAACTACTTTTTGGGGTTTCGGGTTGGTTCATTTCCGTTTGGCTGCGAGCCCCAGGGCCCCAGCCAGCGCCAAACCGTAAAACCTCAACAGCCAGCACAGTCCCTAAACCCTAAACCCTAAACCCTAAACCCTAAACCAAAAAAACCCAAACCCACACAACCCCCCCGCCAAGTCTCAGCCCTGGTCCCAGAAGCCGCAGACCCTAAACCCTAACCCCTACATGCCCCGTTCAAAAACAAACTACCCCTAATTTTGGGAAAGAAACCTTAAACCCCTACACCCTAAACCCCAAAACCCTAAAACCCCAAAACCCTAAACCCGAAATCCTAAGCCAAGCAGAAACCTTGTAGTCCACGGCGAGCAACCTTGGGCCAGATCAGACCATCCTCCACCAGTCCTCAGAAGTTGGGCATTCAAAAATTATGAGCCTCTAGCCTCCTAATATGGGATTTAAGGACATCTAATATACGGGGTTCCCAAAATTAGGGGGTTCCAGTTTTAGGGGTCCTCAAAATAAGGATTATCGTATCTTGGGCTCTATTACAATATGAACTATAGCTTTAAACTCCTAATATCCCCCTTAAAAACCCGATAATACTTCCCTATAAAATCCACTATATAACCTTTTTTAAGGAGTTTAAACTATGGTTCATATGGGTTAGTGTTATAAGTATACTTACAAAGTTTGCCTAACCCTCCAAGTGCCTGAGGGTAGGTGGAGGGCTCAGGGATGGATCTCAGACCCTGAACCCTTAATACCGGCCCAAAACACTAAACCCTAATCCTAAACCCTATACCCTACACCCCAAAACTTAAACCCTAAGCCCTAATCGGTAGGGTAGGGTAGGAGTCGACCTGTGGCTTACGGCCACGGCCTCCCACACTCTTCCCCTCCGAGCATCTCTGGGGGCCTCCGCTAGCATCATAGGCCCCCTCCGCTGGAGGTTCCAGAGGGGGTGCTAACTAGAGTTTATTGACTATGAAGCCTGGAAAATGGGCTAAACTTGGGACAGAAGTGGCTCAAGTCGACGATAAGGCCAAAAAGTGGACTTGGGCCAGAAATGAAGGTAGAACTGGGCCAGAAGTGGTCCAAGTCGCGATAAAAATCAGGGTGCCTTCGAAAGCTATAGGCCCCGCCGCTAGAGGTTCCACAGCAGGTTGACACCAGAGCCAGGGAACGTGGGCGAGCTTTACCCCAGACAGGCCGCTCAAACCCGTCAGCAGCAAGAAACGCAGCAGATGCCAGGAGAGACACACCCACGACAAGGGTCAGTCGCCCACCGGCCAAAAGGGAGTATGGCTCGGAGCCGTGTTGCTGCAGCTTCAAAATCGGGCGACAACCCACTGCATGAAGGCTATGGCCCAGCCAAGGACGTGCTTGACACGGGGCAGCAGAGAATATTACTGTAGGGTGGAAGGGACGGGCACCCTGGCTGTAAGGATGAAAGTGGCCGTGGAAGGACACACAAGCAGCAAGCTGCCAGGGGTGGGCAGCTGAGGAGAACATAGGGCGGCAAGCTGTCAGTGCCGGGGAACACCGCATGCGAGGGGCACGCAGCATGCAGCTGAAGGGAAAGCCGCTGGGCAAACAGCAAGGTGCTGGCAGCGTGGACGGACATCAAGAGCCAAGCCGTGAGGGGGGACACCAGTTGACAAACTGCCAGTGGCCTGCAACAAAGGAGCAGGGGCCTTAGCTGAGAAACACTGGCTGCAGGCAAGCTGCAAGGGGCGGGCAGCCGAAGAAAAGCCGCATAACAATCAACAAAGGACAGGCAGCTGCAGAGGTAAAAGCTGGCACTTTGCGAATGCGATGACCTGCAGGTGTTGAGCCGCGAACGGGGGAATGAGCCCGACCAGGTTGGGCCAG
>CAJNIZ010043457.1:16029-31472 GCA_905231905.1 Symbiodinium pilosum
ACATTAATACCTCAGTTCCCCCTGCGTTTTTTTGTGTGATTTATCTACGTTTCACGTGTGCTGCGCACCTTGATTGGCGCTCTGTGAGTGAGATACTTAATGGGGTTTAGGGTTTAGGGTTTAGGGTTTGGGGGAACAACATTAAGTACTATATATACCCGTTATGGTAACTTAACTTAACTTCCTTAACAGCAACCAAGTTTGGTCAATGCTCGAATTTCGGCAGCAGGTTCCAACAAGCAGGGTCGCTGGAAGACACTAGGGTTATATAGGGAGAATGGGAAGGAACATGAAACTACTATATTGAAGGGATTAAACAGGGATTATATTGGGGTGTTGTAGGGATAATGGGAAAGCATAAGTTAGCACATGCCGTTGCTGTCAAGTCCGGCATTTTGATGAGGGGGTTCTGGGAAATTACGATGTTGCATGAGCATCCATCCCTCAGGCATCTATGTGGGGAAGACCCATCAAAGCAGGGAAGCTATCGCACATGATGAGGCAGGTCCTTCTGGTTGATCCAGACTGGCTTCACAATCCAAGTAATTGTCTACCGCTGAGAAGCGCTTGTGTATGCATCTGTTGCGAGAGTCGATTTTTTTTTCAAGAATTCAGCGTGCAGGGAACGCAGCTCGGACTTCTCAATTCAAAAGACGCCCTTCCGAAAATTTGGAGAATTGCCAGGAGCTAAGGACCTGCCACCGAATGTGGGGCTGTGATACTGAGCATGCCAGTATTTAAGTCAAGTGAGCTATAGTCTAGACTCCTGAGAGGGGGTTATACAGGGGATCCTGCAGGGCAGTATTATAGTGGTTACAAGGGGGGATGCTTCGGTGGATGTTAAAAAGCCTGCGTGACCCTAAGTACCTCATACTATGGGAATTATAGTACTATAGTATAATAAGGTCATGCAGGATTCTTAGTTAGTGTCAACAGTAGGAGTTTAAGACTATAGCTCAAGTGACATCCGCAGACTAAGGTTACAGCTAGCTGCGCAGGCAGGATGCGCCATCTTGTCTTTGGTTAGCCGGGAATGAAGGAATGGAAACAAACATGCAAACTACCATAATAATAGGTTACACAGGGTTTAGCGTTTCGGGTTTAGACGGAATGGAAAAGAACATGGAAACTGCTATACTGGGTTATAGGTTTAGCGGCTAGTTTACCGTTTAGGGTTTAGAATGAATGGAAAAGAATATTGCAACTATTAAAATGGGTTTTATTGGGACTGCTATAAGGATCAATTCCTTCATTCCTAGCTTACCGAAGGTAAGTTATCATGTGGCGGTAGTCTCGCCAGCGTTCTGCTCTTTGGCCCTGCTCTGGGTTGCTGTTAAGGAACTTGAGCTGCATTACTATAGCGGGGAAACTTTTTATGACTGCTATATATACCCATTATGGTAACTTAATTGAAGCCCTAAACCCTAAAGCCCATATGGTTCCCATATTATGGTAACTTAATTTCTGCTCCTTAATAGCAACCCAGTGCTTTCCCTGCTAGGATGGCTGGATCCGCCTAACATGGAGTGGTCACAACATGACTGCTGGGAGCCCCGGAAGCGTGGTTATATAGAGGATTCTATAATTTAGGGTTTAGGGTTTAGGGTCTAAACTCCGTAAAGGGTGCTTATATAGGGGATTATATGGGCGAGTAACGTAGGGGTTCATTCTGCTGGGGGATACTTTGCGTTTAGACTCTAGCTCAGAGGAAATGCAGAAGCAGGCCTTTTGCACTGACCGCTTCCGTAGTAGGTGCAGATTCAGGAGCTGCCTACGGATGGCAGTGACCTCGGAATTTTTCCAGCCCTTTTGCATCGTCTGCAGCGCCAGACTCAGTCCATGCTTCAGGGGTCAGCAGAGTGGTGGACACGTGGGAGCGACAAGAGGACGGCAGCTGGTTAAGGATCATCCAACGAGATGAGCATATAGTCCCCCTTAAGTAGATAGAATACGGCTTTGGGTATGTTATAATAAGATCCCAATATACCCCATATTCTATCTACCTAAGGGGGACTATATACTGGTTTAGCATTCTTTTCAGCTGGGAGGATGTTGGCATCCATTTGCGGCCTGCAAAGCCACCGGTCGTAAGAGAAGTGCGACAAACTGACACAAGGGATTACCATTTCGCGCCGCTGCCTGAGTGCTGCTGCTACTATGACTACTACTACTACTACTACTACTACTACCACTACCACTACCACTACCACTACCACCACTACTACTACTACTGCTGCTACTACTACTACTACGACGACGACGCCCTTCAGACAGTGACTGGGAACAAGTGAGCAACATGCAACTGTGGCTATGAGGCTGAAGCCGGCGCCTGATGCGGATCCTTATGCTGATTCCGCTGCGGAGGCCTAGGAACCATACATAGTCTACACTCCTTAAAGGGGGGTTATATGGGGGATTATATGGGATTATATAGTGATAATGGAAAAGAAAATGGAAACTACTATTTAGGATTTAGGGTTTAGGGTCTAAACTCCTTAAAGGGGGTTATATAGGGGATTATCTTTGGGGGAATACCATAGGGGCTATTAAGGGGGATACTAGGAGTTTAGAGTCTTGCAAAGGAATCTGTGACATTCTGTGGCCAAGACGGCGCACGATCCCGCATTTTCAGTTTGGAGCCTGCAGGGTAGCCTCACCTACCTCCGGCAACGAAATGTGGCAATGATGTCGGCGTTTGGTGCTGAGTTTGTACCAGTTGCATATCAAGGCTGAATTCCTGGGATCCTAAACCCTAAATCCCAAACTACACCCTAAACCCTAAACTAAACCTTGAACCCTCAACTAAACCCTAAACCCTAAACCCCACCAACTCTAACCTAAACCCTAATCCTCCAGTCCTCCCCATCCAGAGGTCTGAGCGGGGAAAGATGAGACCGGTAACCCCAGAGCGTGGTGGGCCCATCTTGTTCTGTCATTCAGTAGTCGGTAGTTCCATAATAGGGGGACCCCAATACCATAATCCCATAAGGGTACCCCTAATTTTGGGAAACTCCCAGCCATCGTTGCTTGATTTCATCAGCTTGTTGCGTTGCCTTCTGCTGCATGCTGTGACCTGCCTCTGGCCCTGGGCTCAAGAAATAGTTTTTGTATCATAGCTGAGGAGGATCCCCAACCCTGTTATAAGAGGACCCTGACAGAATCCCTTAGCACCCCTTAGAATTACAATTACTGGGTGGGGGTCCACCTAAGTCATAGCTGCTTGGTGGCTCCGGATGAGTTTGTCTGTGGAGGCAACCTCGGCTTGAGCCGGAGACCTGAACGCAGCCATGCCCTACCAAGTTGACGTCATTGGGTCCCCGGGCTCATTTACTTGGGTGCTTGGCTTGCTGGGGGGTAGTAGGAATACGGGAATATGTTATACAGGATTGAATTCCCTTAATTTCCTACTAACCACTAGAAACCTTTTCATAGCATTCTGTGTTTGCCCAGGTATGATCAGGAATCGCTGTTCAGCCCCGTGATCTTCCAGATCCGGGTATCTTGTGATACCGGCGTCCACTTTGTGTGGCACAGATACTTACTTTGCTGATAGAAGAACTTCAACCTTTTTGGCCGTCCTGTTTTTGGTAGCTACATATCCCTAAGCTCTAAACCCTAAACCCTGACTGAACAGCTAGTTCGAAAAAGGTCCGTGAAAAAATGAGAAAAAACATACACTAAACCCTAAACCCTTTTATCCCTGGTTAGTGGGAACCGTATTAAAACCCTCAGCCCCAAAACCCCTTCCTTTTTTGGCCATGGTTATTGGGAAGAGAGAGGATACCACGCCTTCAAGCTCTTGGCTGCATACTTGCGCCATCGCTTTCCAGCGCTGCCCACCCTGCAGGGAGGCCTGCCATATGAGCCACTGTCTAAATTCTTTAAAGGTGGTTATATAGGGGATTGTACAGGGGACTACTATAGGGATTACCAAGGGGGATACTAGGAGTTTGGACTATAGCTCATATGGGGTTTCCCAAAATTGGCCCAAAATTAAGGATAATGTAGACCCCTGATTGAGTTAACCCGTCCTTTTGATGTTATAATCCCTATGCTGGGGAGGGGGTTTATTAATCACGGGTCTGGGGTAGTCTTAGGGGCCCCTATCATAGCCCCCTAATGACGGAAGCAACTGTATCATGCTTGCAAATTGTTGGACCGCTGGTGTACCAATGTATAGTCCCCCTTAAGTAGATGGAATATGAGGTATGTGGAGATCTTGTTATCATATAGGCTTTGGCCAACATCCCTGAGGTCATCTTTGGCAAAAGGCCGTCAATTCGATTGGCTTCCTGCAAGCTCGACAGCGCTGTCTAACAGACTTTTTGCAAGCTGCACTGGCCGCCGATGTAGCGGTGGAGGCGAGTTCGACACAGCTTTCACTTACGAGTTCATTGAGTATTGGTCTTCCGATTTTGGCCCACTGCCGTAGTCAAACATGTTGGTGCTATAGTAAACTGGGGGTATCAAATGTTTGGGGGTGGGCAGGTTCATTGGTATGGGTAGGGGCTGTGCTTCAAGCATTCCTTTCTGAAGGATGTCATTCTGCGCGAGTTCCTGGGCATCAAAGAGTGCTCGGGGCCAATCGACCCTGACACTGCGACGTGGCACGACTGCATGAATTTCATAAAGTAGGATGAGGGGCAAGTTTCGTAAACGTTGTACATGATACATAAGATGCTTATAGTATACAGAATTGCAACTAAAGAGGATTCATTCACGCCCCTTTGCCCACAAAACGGGGTAGCCGCATCATGTCGTCATTGCTCCCGCACCTCGTAACATCCCCCACGGCCAGTGAGCAATTGAAGTTGTAACGCTGCATCCCATGGTTGTATCCAGTCGTTTACAGTTCTGTGTGCAACATGTGTTGTAAAACGAAATAACAGACTTACCTCTAGCCGGTGAAAAACCCAAGGCACGGGTAATATGCTTCAGTTTCTTACGAATACTGCCACTTATACCACTGGCTATTCGTAATTTGCTTACTTAGCCTGTAGCAGAGCGTTGAGAGGGCTTGCTGCTTTCATTTCCTCTGCAGGGAGCCTATCTCGGGCCGTGGCCGCAGCCGCTCCAGTCTGGATTCTGGGCTGACAGTGGACATCTCATGCACCTTCCGGGCTAGTTAAGGCTAGGCCCAAGTTAGCCCAAGTTATAGCCAGGTACTATACATCCCATACTCCGCTGCGCATGTTAATGCGGATGACAGTAACTGACATACCTGGATTCCCTGTTACCTACTACTGGTGGTGAGTAGAGAATGTGGGAATGTGTTATATAGGGATTAAATAGGCAATATAGTCCCTTAGGGCATATGGTCCCTGTATACAATATTCTCTTATTCCCCTACTAGCTAACAGTAAGGCTAGAGGAGAGGAATTAGCATCTTTCAGCAGATTAAGCATGGGCCACGACTTCGGTGCTCTACCGAGGATAAGTTTACGGCACGCTCAGATGTGCAGCGCCACTCCTGCGCAGGCAGGTGGGTAGTTATACCCTTTGTCGTGGGGGTTTTCCCTTACTCAAAAAAACCCTTTGATAAGGATAAGTGATTTTATAATGGGAGTCAAAAAGATACTGAGACAAGGACTAATTGCCAGACACCCTAAAGGATCCAAAAAATGGAACCCCCTAATAATCCCCTAGTTTCCCCAATGTAGTGATGGGTTCATGTTGGGGGGGTTCTATTTTTTGGATCCTTTAGGGGGTCTGGGATTGCTGTATACTGGAGTCTAGCTTGGGGACGCCCACGGGCCTCTATTTATGGTACCCTAGACCTTAAACACTAAACCTTGGGCCCTAAACCCTCCACCCGACCCAAACCCCCTTCCTGAGCTCTCTGAGCCATAGCGCCTGCGGCTGCTGTCCTGGGGCACGACCACGTCTGTGGGGAGCACTACCGGTTGTGCGTGAGCGAGCTCGGCGCTTCAGGTGGAAGCCTTCCATAAGCTTCGCGACCTCCTCTCCGACGGTGCGATCCTGCAGTTCGCGGAGGAGCGTCAACCAGGGTCGTGAGAGACATGGCGAAGAAAAACATTCCGGATGTCATGGACTTGGATCCGCCAGCTGCTACTAGAAAAAGGGAGCTGGAGGGGTCTGACGTGCCGCCGCAGTCCCCCCATAGGAGGGGGGGCGAGATGGACCTCACCATGGAAGGCATTGGGAAGTTGCTCGCGAGGCAGACTGCTGAGCTACAGCAGATGCAGGACGAAAAGATGGAGAAAGCCATCGCGGTGTGGGAGAAACGCACCCTTGGAGCCATTGGCGACGTCAAGAATGAGATCAAGAAGGAGGCCGCGAGAACCCAGGAGAGTTTGGACGCAGTTCGGGCCCAGCAGGACGACATGAAGAGGTCGCAGAGTGCCCTAGCGGATCGGGTGGCCTTCCTGGAGCAGAAGGCCTTGAATGGGGGGTCTACTACTGCTTCGGAGTCCAGCGGACCACGGCGGCCCGCGCTCGTCTTTGGAGGCTGGCCACCTGAAGCGGCCCGCCATGTAGTTCTTGGTGACCTGAAGACAATTCTGGACAAGGTCGGAGCAGCTTCGTTGATGGATGAGCAGGGCTGGACACCGGGCCCCAGGAAGGGCATTGCTCTGGCGACTTTTCGCCCGAGGAGTGGAGAGGGGCCAGAAGAGGTCAAGGCAAGAATGCTGCAGATAGTGTCCAAGATCAACCAAAGCAAGACGGGAACGCCGAATACCATGGAGAGCAGGCCAATCTGGTGTGCCTTGTCGAGGGACAGGGCGAGGGCGAAGGCTCCCATGTCAGCAAGATGCGGAAGGTCTGCCACCTCATGGAGATTGACATTAGCTCGTGCGAATGCGACTACAAGGAGGGAAGTATGTGGATGGGGTCCGAATTGATCGGCTCAGTTGCACGTGAACCACCGAAGGTTGATGGGCTGGAAAAAGGTCGGATTCCCGCAGCTTGGTTCTCGCCACAGGCAACGGCTAAAGCGACTGGCAAGGACGAGGGCAAGATCAGGGAGACGTGGTTGCTAGCGATCGCTAGCTGAGAGGGGGATCCAGAAGCTGACCGAAATGCATGCGAATTCCAGGCGGTGAGTGGTCAAGCCAATCCGCTGCCACTCAATGTATAGATTTTGTGGAGCGACCGAGCTCAGGATGTCACCCTCCAGCCGCATGAGCTCAGTCTTCCTCGAGAAGAGGCGGACCGTGGCCACGTGGGTGGACCTGCCATTTCTAGCCACCTGCCGGTGGTAAAAGTCAGGTGCATCGTGGAATGTGGCGGGCATGTCAAAAAGCGTCACCATTGAAGCCTTCAAGAGTGTCCTCAACTTTGACCTGCTTGCTGTCCAAGAATTTCCAAAAGCACAGTATGGCTGGCACACAGTGGATTCCGACGGTGTTGGGGGCTGCATCCACCAGGACATTATCACCTACCGAGGGATAGGGTTTTTGTTCAAGCAGTCCGTTTTCATGTTACTAAAGAAGAAGAAGGCGTCCAGAGGGATTTGGTGCAGATTCAAGCACAAGCCGACAGGGAGGGAGTTTTGGGCGGGGTCATTGCACCTGCCCAAGAACGAGCCCAACTCGGAGTTCAGCAGGGTTTTGACTGAATTTGAAAGTTGGCTTCCAGCCACTGATCTGCCGCTCATTGTGTTGGGCGACTACAATGTGGACTTTCAGTGGTTTGAGAGTGCGGATGGATGCTTCCCCAGAGGGCATAACACGAGGTGGGAGCTTGTCAGGGCGGCGTTGGGATCCAGAAATCTTCAACAAGTTCCCCCACTAGCTGCCCAACTAGAAGAGCCTACGTTTATCCCTCGCAGAAATGGTATCCGGCCTACACAAATTGATGGAGCATTTGTGAGGGGCATGCAGTGCGGTAGGCTGAATATCCACCAGGGGAGTAAGACTATCAATGGCAGCGACCACAACCAGGTGGAAATCCAGCTGGCGTTCAGGGGTGGGGGCAGACAACCGAAACAATGCAAGCGAGGCGGTGCGAGGTTGGTGAAGGTGGAGCGGCTACCCAGTTTTTGTAACATCACACAGCACACCCTGGAAGTTGCAGCCCAACTCTACACCAAACCCAAGCCGAAGCAACCGAAATTCAGTAGCAGCCAGGCAGCAAACACACTCCGTGATATTGCCAGAGCCAGCAGGTCACCAGAAGACTGGAAACGATACCAGTTGCAAATGAAGAACGACAGGAGGGCATGGGCGACCGACAGGGCGGAGCGAGCAGTGAGGGATTGGGGCGCACACAGGCAGTTGAACAAATCCAAGAGATCGTGGGCGGACTCCTTTATGGTTGACAATGAGCATGCGGACCCTCTCCAGAGTATCCATGATCACTTTCAGGGAGTTTTTCAGGCTGATGACCAGTTGGAGGTCGATAGGGCGTTGGATGCAAGCAAGGCCCGGCTGAGCAGTTCCGCTTCGCCTCCGTTCACTGAGCAGGAGGTGAGGGACGGCGTTATGTCGGGTAAGAATTCCAGAGCAGTTGGTCCGGATGCTGTGCCTGTTGAGCTCCTGAAGCAAATGATTCAGGACCCCCAAACGCTTGAAGCCTTGACCCGGTTCTTCAACGGAATTTTGGAAAGCAGAACAGTGCCAAAAGAGTGGAATCGGGCGGTAGTGGCGCTTCTCCCAAAGGCACTGGTCCTTCAGGGGGCGGCGGACTTGAGGCCAATTTCGCTAGCCTCACATGTTGCCAAAACGTTTGCGCGCATGTTGATGGGCAGAATGGCTGGCTGTCTCCAGCCCGCAGGGGTCATGCAGTGCGCATCGAGAGGAAGGCAAGCTGCGGATGCCTTCTGGGCGGTCAAGCAGATCTTCCATTTAGTCCGAGAATGGGGAGTTCCCGCGGTTGTCCTCAAACTTGACATCAAGCGTGCCTTTGATGCGGTGAAGAGACCGAAGCTAGGGGACATGGTGGTTGATTGGTGTGGACAGGACTACCCGGCGGAAACTGCCTGTTTGTTGGACCTGCTCAAGACCTCCTCGCTTGTGATGGCGTTGCCGTGGGGGGATATCCACCTGAGCACCACCGCCGGGGTCAAACAAGGCTCGACAGAATCTCCCATCCTGTTTACTGCCAAGACAGCAGGGCCCCCTGTTTGAAGATTTGGATGTTTCAGGTACAGCCTTTATGGACGATACGATCCTGTGGCAATCCAACCTGTCGTCGATGCAGGTGCAGCTGGATGCTCTGGTGAAGCTCTTGGAGGAGTACGGGCTTTTCCTCCAACCCAAGAAGTCCCAACTGGTTTGTTCGGGGATTGTGGGCGTGGCGAAGCTCAGGGTTGGGGACACCGAAATTGTACCGCAGCCACACAACAAGGGCATCACAGTCATGAATTTGCCGGCAGGGGCGGGGGTTTGCGAGATGGATGTGGTTGCCTGTCTCCTTGACCGAGCGAGAGGTAAGTACCATAGCATTCGGCACATGCTTGTTGCCAACTCCCCTATTAACCTCAGACTCCGGCTCCTCGAGAAGGTTGTTATGGGCAGCATGAGATGGATTATAGGGGCTATCTTTCCGACAGCAAAGATCCAGCAACAACTCAATGCTGCGCAGATACAGTGTCTGAAGGAGATGTTGCACATGCATCGCAGACCGGGGGAGCTCTGGGTTGACTGGGAGGTTAGGGCGTGCAGGGATGCGAGGGCCATTCTCTGGAGGGAGCAAGTGCAGCGGTGGGGAGACATCCACCTCAGACAGTTCTGGCGATATGCGGGACATAGGGCCAGGGCAAATGCAGGAGATCACACCACCATTGCAGGGCTGCTTACAGGGTTCAGGGATCTGGTGTGGTGGCAGCGGGAGCAAAACACCAGTGTCGGGAGCAGGCACAGAAGGAGACACTTCCCACACGTCATGGCGGTTGAGCGGGCCATTGGGGACACCATAGGGGGGCCGTACTGGAAAACGGCGGCGGCAAATCGCCAGCAGTGGAGGGGACATGAAAACACGAAACAAGCAGTGGCATGGTCGTCGTGCAGACAGCTCTCTCTTTGCATGTAGAGGTGTGATGAAGGTGTGGCAGTCATGTGACAACGAAGTTGATTTCCCATCGCGTGCAGCCGTGTGGATTGAATAGTTGCACAGGGCTAGCTTTTGTCATGAAGCACATGTTCTACGTGTTCGTTGCTGTTGCGCTGGGAGACGGTCCTCAAGACTCGTGATGATCGGTGCACCAATCAGCGCGAGACCATCCATATTTTTCGTCAGCTAAGCAGCCGATGTTTTCTTGCGCTTGAAGATGTTCAGAATGACGTTTTGTTGCAGTACAACTACTCCCTGTTCCTCCCCGAGAACCTGTCTTCCCTGCCCGTAAGGCCGCTGAAGAGCCCCGCAGAGCTGCCTCCATTGATCCCGTGCAGCAACCAAGACGGCATACTTTGCCCCGGCCAGGACACCGACAAGACTGATGGGGTGCAGGTGAACCAGCCCTGCAGGACGGACGTGCCAGTAGAGGATGTCGCATGCAAGAATGAGGGCTCTGGCTCACCGGACGGCAAGCAAGAGATGCCCCTCTACGCCCTCTATGGCCGAGGCGCGCCTCAAAGCCTCAGCGGGAAAGGGATGGCCAGTGCTACCTGCTGCCGGCAAACCAGGGACAAAGAAGTGAGGCAAGGTGGAAACCATGGCAGCGGGCACTGCTGCGGCCAGCACGCTGGGGAGACTGACGAGGAGCAGGTGGACCAGCTCCACAGGAAGAACGTGCCGGCAGAGGGGCTCGCATGCAAGAATGAGGGTTTTGGCTTTCTTGAGGGCAAGCAAGGGATCATGTTGGCGGACAATGTGGGTCAGGAAAAAGAGCAGGGAGACCTCCTTAGTCTGGTTCAAGGGACGCTCACCAGCAGCTCAAGGGGTTGGGGAAGTGAGCCCAGAAGGAGGCACGACCCGAGAAAGAAGTGGATGAAGAGAACGGCCCCAAGCCCGGACAGAAAAGACAAGTACAAGAAGGCGCCATGGAGAAGGGCCAAGGGAAAGGGCAAGAAAGGCAAGTCCAGAAGCAAGTGGGATGAAGAAGATGAAGTTGTGGAAGTCGAGGATGACAGGCCAGAGAAGGCAAGCGGTTCAGGTCGTGGTGCGGACCGAAGGCCGGATGAAGGGCTTGATTGTGGCCGTGTTCCGGCAAGAACCAGAGTGGCCAGGCGGATGGAACTCGACACAGGTCTTTGCCAAGTACTCTCGAGCTGACCGACGAGGACAGCTGCTTGGACCTGGATGCGGGCACTGACGCCATCCCACCACACATCATAGCCAACCTTGTGGACACAGGTGCCATGGCCAGTGCGGAAGAGCAGGCGGAGCTCTACCAGGGCTTGCTACGCTTCGTGGCGGTGATGTTCGCGCAGATCATGTCTGCCCTGCAAGAAGGGGCTGAGGTGGCAAGGCGCCAACGTGAAACTGACAACAATGCCATGATGCAGACCTACCTGTTCAGCAAACAGGGCCAGAGGGTACAAGAAGAAGACGTCCAGAGTCTGATGCAGGAGGCCGTGGCGCCAGTTGACCCGTTCGGAGAAGTCCTGCGCAATGTGCTGCGCCAACTGGACAGAATGCCCGGTGCCACGCTGCAAGCCAGACTGAGATGGATTAGAGATCAAGTGGATGGACTTGGTGAAAATGTGGCTCCAGGACAAGTTCTGTGGCAGGAGCGCTTGTGGAGGCTGAGGGCAATGCTGGTCGGGTACCTTGCTGATGCGGGCAGCCGAGCCAGCTCGTCCGGGGAGGTGTGCACAGTGGCGGCGGAGGACGAATGGGCGGAGCACACCTGGCACATGATGAGGCCTTTCCTCTTCAGCCCGGGCATCGGAGGGGAAGAAGACAGAAACGTCATAGAAGTGGGGTGACAGCTATGAGGATGTCCGGGTGCAAGAGGCCAATGGACTGACGCCTGCCACAGCCGACGAGGTCAGAGAGCTGAAGGAGCACGACCGGCACCAGGCGCTCGAGGCCTCCCAGCAGGAAGCGACAGATGGGAGCAGTTACAGGCAGCACAATATCAAGAATGGGAAGACTGGTGCCTTGACCGGGCCATGCAGGCAAGGGGCCCTGCACACAAACGAATGAGGGTCGGAGTGGCAGTGAAAGGACATGGAGGGAAGATCTATGCGAGTGCCACCATGGATGTTAACGTGCCCGTGGGCGAATGCCTCTCCTACATCGTGGAGCCAGCGGAGGTGGTGGGGCATGGCAGGGTGGAAGAAGCGCGAGCAGCCGAAGAAGTGGCGGAGGCGCCCGAGGATGCGGCAGAAATGGCCATCATGCAGGAGGGTGCTGACCAGGAAATTGAGCTTGCCACCCAACGCCTGGAGGAAGAGGACGATGTACCACCGGAACATGGCCAAGCTTTGACGTTGGAGGCAGCGCAGCAGTATCAGCGTCTGTGGCAAGAGGGCTGGATCACGGATGACATGGTCGCCTGGAGGCGGGGGGATCAGGTCCTTCACCAGTTCTGCCAGGCAAGGGAAGATGCACGAGTCCGAGGGCCCACGCAGGAGACGGAAGAAGAAGCCATGCTGAAAGCGGTGTTGGCAGCGGAAGACTTTGCTGGCGATAGCCAGCGCATGGACGAGGCCAGCGAGGCGGCAACAGAAGAATTCCCGGCACCGGAGGTTGAGGCACCTGCTGAGGGTTTTCGAGGGCAAGTTCCAGGTGCGGTTTCTGCCGGAGGTTCGGGAGAGCAGGTTCACAGTGCTGGAGCCGCTGAGGCTTCTGCTGACGGTCCTACAGGGCAAGCTCCAAGTGTGGTAACCGCTGAGGGTTCTGAGGGACAAGGTTGCAGTGGTAAAGAGCATGTTCCAGGAGCAGGTGCTGCCGAGGGATCGGAAGAGCATGTTCAAGATGGTGGCGTCGCTGCAGAATCTGCTGAGGGCTTTCCAGGGCATGCTCCAGATGCAGTTTCTGCTGAAGGGTTTCCAGGGCAAGTTTGCGGTGGTGGTGCTGCTGAAGGGTCTGCTGAGGGTTTGCCAGGGCAGGATCCAGGCGCAGTCGCTGCTGAGGGTTCACCAGGGCAAGTTTGCAATGGTGAAGATCGGCAGATGGACAATTGCTGTGGCCACACCCTTTATGATAGCCGTGAACGCTGGTCGCATGACACTGTCTATGCCGAGCCTGGAAATGCCAACTGCCATGCCCGCGAAGATGGATGCTCGGGCTGCTGACTGGCCAAGAAGCACTGAAGGGCAGGAGTAGCAAGTACTGCACATTTTCCTAGAGTATGCAAGTATTCCCCCGCCTGACCTGGAGTCTTTCGTCTGTCATGCAGGCGGAAAAAGGCGTGCTAAAAAAAAACCTTGGGTACTGCCCCCCCCCAGTATAACAGTCTATATGAGGGGTCCTATTAAGGGCTATATATATAACCATAATATAAATATTATCCAATTGTTACTGAGGGGGCAGTACCCAAACTAAACCCTAAACCCCACACCCTAGACCCTAAACACAAACCCCCAATCTCATGTTGCTTGTCCTCAGTCTTGGCTTGCTGACTGCAGGGGGCCTTCGCACTGAAGATATGTCCATCTGCAGCTTGGCTACTGATCTTCTCCCCCTGATAGAAAGCCACCCCACCCCCCCAGAGTGAATGTCCCCCCGAATTTACAATGGCCCTAAACCCTAAACCTTGTGGCTGGGTTTTATAATTCCCCCTTGCCATAACTTAGGCAGTACGGGAAGCTCCTCTTGAGACTCCATCTATGCCCGCTTTGGAGGAATGTAATCTATAACCTGCTACAGTAGGGGAGTATATTACATAGGGATTATAGAGGGATCATATTCCCTTGTTCCCAAGTCAGCACTAGCAGGTAAAGGGCCCAACTTCAGATTCTAGGTTAGTTTGGGACCCAGAGCCCCAAACGGATCTGAAGATTAGATTCCCTAGAACACTATGTGGCATTGTATAGACATTATATGGGGTCATTTTGGCTTCATGTAGGGGAACTACTTTTAGATCCTCCAAGGGGTCTGCGGAGAGCCTTAGCAGCTCCTAGTCAGAGGCGCCATCAAGCGTTGCCTGTCCTCCCCGCTCCCGAGCGATGACCAGCTGGAGGATGCCCAGGACCGTTAAGTGGCATGCCTGTAAGTTGTGTATGTAGTATGTATGTGCTCATACGATATATGAGATGCGCATATATATGTGTCTCTATATATACACACATATATAGATATATTTAGGGTTTCTGCAAATGTTACCATATATATATACACATGTACGCATGAACGTGTATGTCTATTTCGTGGGTCCTCATGTGATTGGTTTCTCACTCTGATGAGTCGGTAGTTTATGTATATATTCCGCATGTAATATGTGAATAATGAAGTCTGTAATGTGGAGTGTCTTGCGAATATCGCTCGGGCCTTCGTCGAGGCTGACAGGCAACTGAGTTCGCAGGAGAGAGAGAGAGAGATAGATTGTCCTCCTATCGCCTGCCGGGATCAAATACCATCTCCGATCTTTTCGCCTTGTCAGACTCTTAGGGACTCTTGGGTTTTATGTGGGGAGAGGTTGCTTTGTTTCGCGGCCGGATTTGCTTTGCCTTAGAACAAAATTGTGGGTGACGACCCCTGCCTCATGAGCAAAGTCATGCGTAAATCCAGAAAGCCCTCTGATATGTGCATGTGTGTACGCCTGTGCCACCAAAACAAGTGACAAAAGTCATCAAAAGGAAGCAGGTCAGCAAGTGACATGCGTCTCGCCTTTGTACCACGTCTGTTGGGAGTATCTGCCAGTAGTGCAGTGCTGCTACGCCGAAGTCGTCACATGGTCCTTGCTGAAAGCTTCAGTGAATGGTACTTGTGATGGGGGATAGCAATGGGTAGTAAACAGTCCCCGACGTAGTGTAATATTCTAGCCTCCTTTCGATGAGGCCGGCGGATCTGGGAAAGTATCTTACTTGATTCAACACCATACTCAAGTCGCGAGGAAGCTTCCCGCTTGCTGGCTGACAGCCGATTCCATGACGCAGCAGTGGCCCGGCCAAGCTGTAGACTCACTGCCATGAGTTAAGGTAGCAGCAGTGGCACAAATAGCCAAAGTTTTGAAGCCAGCTGGGATTCGCGCCCAACCCAAGTGAAGCAGCTTCACATGTTGTAGCACATTCTGACTCATGCAGAATTTGCCAAGGTGGTCATTGCGCGGGATGTCGCGCGTGTCTTCCCCTCGAACAACAAAGTTCATGATGTGAGAATTGAGATTGCAGAAATCCTCCGTGCATATGCCCGAGAGGACTGGTACGGGAATGGGTTGTGAGTTTCTTTGTGCAAATACGCGGCGTTTTGTAGCAACATTTGCACATACTTTCGCTATCGGAAGAAGCAGAAGCAACACTGTGCTAAACCTATTGCTGATCCTGAACATGGACGGCCATGGCTGCCATCAGTGCTTCGACCACAAGTATGCAAGTCTGCTGTACTGCGACTGCTGCTGCTCCTCGCCGTCATGGTCGTGGTCATGGTCGTGG
>CAJNIZ010043457.1:43865-56264 GCA_905231905.1 Symbiodinium pilosum
AACCCTGAACCCTAAACAAGGCCAACCTCGCGGATGCCCAAGCTCGCAAGGCAGAGCTGGAGCGGGAGTTGGCCAACCGAAAAGCCGATGCCAAAGTGCAGGCTGATCGGCGGCTTGGCACTGCGCGGTTTAGGGTTGAGGGCTTAGGGCTTAGGGTTTAGGGTTTAGGATTTGGGGTTTAGGGTTTAAAGTAGGGTTTCGGGCTTAGGGTTTAGCTTTCGCAGCAGAAATTAAGTTAAGCTAATGGAATATATATATATATATATAGTAGCTAATATGGTTTCCCCAATGTAGTAACCTGAATCAAGTTCCCATAATGGGTGTATACATATATATATATATACTAACTAGAATGCTTTCCCCAATATGGTAGCTAAAATTAAGTTTCTTAACCGCAACCCAGTCTAAGGATTACAGGCCTTGTTCAGGAGCTTCAGAAGCTGCGAAGCGAAGCTTCGGGTTGGCGTTCTGAGTGCCACTGGGCCTCCCTTAGTTGCTAGTTAAGGAACTAGGGGTACCTTTATGGGGGCTACATAGGGGTTAGAATAATATAGGGGTTTCTATAGGGATAATGGAAAACGGAAGCCAAGTGTTCAAGGTTTTAGAGTTTAGGAGAGGTTCCCTTGCGTTGAGACTATTTGAGCTATAGTCTAAAGTCTAAACTCCTTAAAGGGGGGTTATATAGGGGATGCTATAGGGGAGTATTATAGGGCTTGTTAAGGGGGATACTGGGAGTCCAGACATTTGCTCATATTGAGACCTCTGAGGTGCAAATGCTTACAGCGCCCGAACAGCGTTGGAGGATGGCCTCGTCAGCGAGCGCAGCGCCTGGAGCGAGGAGAAACTGGCAGCGCGAATCTCCATGGACAAAGTCATGCTGCAGGCGAGCATAGGACACAGCAAGACCAGTCATTTACACCTTTTTTTTTGGCGACCTGAGGCAGAGAGCTTGGAAGAGGAGCTGCAGCTGGTTGAGGCGAAGGCGCGCAACAAAAATCAGCTTGCAAAGGTCCTGTTAACTGTTTGCCCAGTGCATGCTAGGCAGATGCCGCCGCATCCCGTTTGGCAGCCAAACGGGGAGAGCAGCAGAGTCAACTGGAAGAGCTTGAGACAGGCCTGTGCCTAGATTGCAGCAAGGCCAGAGAGCCGACCGTAAAGGATGCAGACATGGCAAGCTGTCGAAGACAGTCTCTGACTTCTGGACGCTGCAAGCCGAGACACGCAAGAGACCAGAGGTTCGAGAAAAGCACACTTGAATGCTGCAGTTGGACAAATGCAAGCAGGAGCCATTTAGAGGCCGGGAGGTCTGAGTATGTAATGGTCTACATCGCTATTCCCTTTCAGCTTTCTAGGCTGGTGTGTCGCTGTTTTCAGACCAAGGCGCAAGGCGAAAGCCGAGCTGGCAAATGACAAGCGCAGATTGGCCGCGGAGAATGACGCGTGCTTTGTCCAACTATTCCTTGGGTTTCCTAAGCTCAGGGAGGCTTCTCTGGAAACACATCTGTTGCTCTTCTGTTCAGTTTAAGAGAGCTCCAAGTCCAAGTTCAGAAGGTATACACCATCTATGAGTCTCAGCCCAATTTTTCATTCCTAGCGAACTGAAGAAGTTGAGGAATGATGCATCCTTTTCTTTGAACCCTAACCCGTCCAGCCTGCCCTGGAGCCATGCAAGTGGCAATACCTCAACCTGCTGGGTTGCTGTTAGGGAACTTCAACTTGAGTTACCACACTATGGATCTGTGGTCATAATATTTGCTGTAGTTAAATCCATATTTTTAAAGCCCTTGCCTTGTAATTTAAACTCCTGAAGAACAACAACACTATCATTGGTTCCCCTACTCCCCCCCTCCCTTACCACCTCCATAGGTTCCCCCTGAATTGAGATCAATTAGGCCTAAGTATCCCTAAGTAACTTTTATTCAGGGAAAACCTAAAGTAGGGGAACCCAGGAAGGTAAGGTTGCAGCAGATCTCCACACAACAACCCTAAACAGAAACCCTAAACCCTAAAACCTAAACTCTACCTAAACCCTGAACCCTAAAGCAAAGGTTGCAGCAGATCTCCACGGAGCTGGAGCAGCAGACTTCCAGGGCATCCCTGGAGAAGACAAACCTCGAGGTGACGTGTGGAGATTTGGAAGTTTCCAGAGTTTTGGGGGTTTGAGGGTTAGGGTTTGGGGTTTGGGGTGTAGGGTTTGGGGTTTAGGGTTTGGGGTTTAGGGTTTGGGGTGTCAGGTTTCGGGTTTAGGGCATTCAGGGTTTACGATTTATGGTTTTTATGGGCTGGTACTCAAGACCCGCTGCAAATAAATGGGGGTTGCCATACATTGGGGAATCCAACATAGACCCCAAGATAGTATGGTTCCTATGATAAGCACTTCAAGACATGGACCGCCCAATTCTTGGAACCCCTCTACCGCGGAAAGGAGTTGTGGGATGTTGTGCGGACATATTCTGCAGGGTTAAGGATTTGGTGACTCGGGTTTAGGGTTTGGGGTTTCGCCAAATATGGTCAACCTTTAACTTAGTGATCCGAGGGATTTTCTCAAAGTCCCAATCTCAAACTGGTGATAGAATTAGATCGGAAGATAGGCGGAAAGGAGGGAGGGCATGAAGGAAGGAGGGAAGGAAGGAGGGAAACCCTAATAAAACTCCTATATACTTCCTATATAACCCTATAATATAATGGCTTCCATTTTCTTTCCATTGTCCCTATCCCTATTTAACCCTATAATATAGTAGCTTCCATTTTCTTTTCCATTATCCCTATGAGCCTAAACCCTAGACCCTAATTCCTAAACCCTTAACCCTCAACCCCTTAACCCTAAACCCTAAACCCTAAACCCCTAAGACTGGTCCCTTGAGCTTTGCAGGCGGAACTTTGGAGATGCCGATTTGAAGGAGAATCCGAGCAGACACAGCTGAAGGACAAGGCGGAGCCTACTTAGGGTTTAGTTTGGGTACTGCCCCAGGTGGGTTTAGGTACCCATTAGGGTAGTAATTATTAGGGGTATATTGGGGTTCTATGTTTGGGGTTTAGGGTTTAGGGGTTTAGGGTTTAGGTTGGGTACTGCCCCCTCCCAGCAGCAGTCCACATTAGGGGTCCTATTAAGGGCTATATATAACCATATTATAGTTATTATCCAATTGTTACGGTGTAGGGTTCAGGGATTCAGGGTTTAGGGGTGTAGGGTTTAGGGGTTGAGGTGTTTAGGGGTTTAGGGTTTAGGGTTTACGGGGCCTGTCTTGCTGAAGTGTCGAACTCTGCCAATGCCAAGCGACATGGAATGGAATTGTAGGCTCAAAGACTTTAAATGTTTGTGCCCCTAAGTTTTGGGTCCCAAATACCCTTATTGAGGGCCAAATTCCGTGGTTTAGGGACCCAAAACCCAAGGCTACAAAGCCTAAGGATACAAAGGAAAACTCCCTGATAGGTTGATGCACAGCGCCGCGAAGCAGCTTCCCGGCCTCTTATTTGGTATTTTCCCAAAGTAGGGAGCCGCCAAGATAGACCCGCAAAATATGATAGTCCTGATTATAATCCCCAAGAAAAAGTAATCAGGTATCCCTAATTTAGGAAAACCTGAAGCCCCAAATCCGAGATATCCTTATAAAACTCGATATCTATCTATCTCTATATATATATACATGTATTTCTATATCCCTCATAACCCCTGTAAAGGGTACCCTTTTTATCTCTTTTTGGAAAGCCTTTGGCCGAATGTTTGCAGTCCAAGGATGCCTACGAGGCGCATGCGCGATCTTTCAGCACCGAGGCGGGGAAGTTTTCTAGAGTTTGGGGGGGCCTAAACCCTAACACCTTAAGAAACCTTCAACCCTAAATCCTAAACCCTAAATCCTGCTGTCTGGCCACGCAAGCGGCAAAACGCTAAATCCCAAAATCCTAAACCCTAAAACCTAAATCATCTGCTAAACCCTAAACCCTTAACCAAGACAGCTAAAGTATGCCCTTTTGTAGTGTTCCCCTCACCGTGCCAGGAGCCGCTCAAAGTCAGAAGCCCCTCGAAACAGAGGTGTCAAAGCGATTGCTATTGTTATTCTGATCATAAGTATGCGTAGTATCATTATTTCTTCTATTATTCTTCTGAATATCACATCTAATATAGATCCTACATCGTTGGGGTAACCTCCCTAAACCTGTATTACCCATAAGGGCCCCTGTTTCCTCGCATGTTCTGGCAAACTGTGATTCCAATTTCCGCAATTAGGTCCATTCATAGTTTCTATTTTCTTGTCCATGGTCTCTATATAATCCCTATATAATATACCCTATTGTATACAATGTAATTTCCATTTTCTGTTTCATTATCTCAACTTGTGGCTTTGTTTGGCTTCTTTGGTCTACAGGTCTAGTCTAGCCGGAGCTTTGCACGTGAGGCTGTATGAGCAGCACCGCTCTCATCCTTCTTTGGAAGTAATTGGAGATTTAGGGCTTAGCGTTTAGGGTGGTGCACGACTTCTTCATCAATAGTGGCGGAGATCATATGAGAGGATTTGTCTGTCCTGCTGGGCCCACAATTATTTCTATTGCTACTATTATTATTACTATTATCAGTCCCGGTTTATTGTTATTATTGCTATATTTGCTACTATTATTCCTTTTATTAGTATTGTTAGTATTATTCTAGCATGATGATAAGTTTTACGAGTATTCCTGTTATTCCTCTTTTTCCAAGTCTTATTACAATTGGTATTCTTGCTAGTGTTTTTTGCTATTGTTTACCATTATTGCTAGTTCATTATAGATATTCTTATTGCTACTATTATTTACTAATGTTATTGCTACTACTATAACTTTCAATATTTCTTATTATTAAGCTAAGGTGGCACGCCGCCTGGCAATCTGCTGCATCCGCTGAACGGATTCAGGCTGGCTTGCTGCATGCAGCTTCCATGCCATTTTCCAATTGATTCTCCATTGTTCCTATTTGCCCCTACATATAATCCCTAAACCCTAAGCACTAAATCCTAAACCCTGCCGACATCAAAAGTCCGAGGGGCTTAAAAACACTAAACCTATATAATGTTATCATATACCCCTACAATCCTACCCGTATAAAACCCTACATATACGACTCCCAGCACAAAGCCCTGGCCTGAGTTTTTTCTGGCCATGCATCCTCGCTTGCGCCTTGATAACCCCCATATAAACCCTTCATACCCCTATATCCCCTATTATGCTGTTCTTCAGCATGCCTGGAATCCTGAAAAGGCGAAGCCCATCTAGATGCAGGCATGAAAGAGGATCTATCCTACATGAACCGAGTATAATCCTGCTGGGTGGGCAGTTTCTCCCGTTGAGGCAGCCTTGTAGCCTTCTGTGGCTCTGCTGTGCTATGTGTTTGGCATGGTGATTGCACAGGATGACAAATGGACGCCCAGCGGCTGCTGACGTCCTGGAGACCTGCCCTAAGTCATGCTGGCAAGAGGTGGTGTGTAGCTTTGTCACAGGAGACCCCTCCGCACCATACTGCCGAAGCCACAGCTTTCACCAGTGACAGCAAGCGTGGCTATCTCCCAAGCGTGTGGCCTAGCAGGCTGACGCGAGGCATCGGGGCGTGTCTTGGCCAAGAACACCCAAGTTTCATGCAAATGATGTTCTTCTTGAGCCAGTGCGATAGAAGTTCTGTGGAGTCATTGCGTGCGCATGCTGGTCAGAGGCAGTGGATGGAGAGCAGTCACGCTTGGAGGCAGTCTTGGCAGAGAATGAGCGGCTGAAACTTGGGCACATCATGGAGCTACCTCGGTTATGTAGGGGTTATATGTGGGGGTTATATTGGGATAATGGAAAAAATGGAAGCTACAGGGGTTATAGGAATTATATAGGGTTTCCATTACCACGGTGTATGCTTGTCAAAGCGACATTTCAGGCATGCGTCGCAAGCAGGCGTTGATGGAAGTAGATGTTTCAGGTCTTCAGCTTAAATTTGCAAACCTCCTCGAAGGAAGCTGCTGCTCTCGCGTCAGAGCCCCTCATCTGCTCGCCGCTTCGAGATTCCTGCCTCATTCATAGTGGTCATCCGAACCTGTTTTGTAGGCTGGGGACCTTGCAGTAGCTGGACATGCAATCTGCTATGGAAGTGAAATGTAGAGAGTCATTTGTGCCCACACTGCTGCGTACCCGTGAATGTGAAACATTCAATCCCAGCCTCATCGCGAAACATGTTGCAAGTCAATAAGTGCGTAGACTGCCCAGGAGTCCTGGCTCTGTGAGCATCTACGAGCCTGTGACGCCTCAAAGCACACGCCGCAGGGACACTCCAGCAGGAGTGCTGTGATCTCTGTTGCACCGCTTTTTGTCCATAATGGCAAGTCTTCAGCCACAGCCAGCAAGCCCACTGGAACCCTAAACAACTTGAAATCACCGGCTTCCGAGTGTCTTAGGGCCGAGCCAATGCACCTTCGACTGCTCAGCAAAAAAGGCGGATGGCGTCAGCACACTGAACTTTCTGCTCCCGAACCAGAAAAATGTTGGCAAAGAGCCTTTTGCGGGGCTGCTTTGTCAAGGCGTTTCTCCAGGCCGGGGGCGCTACGAACGTCGCGAGCGATCCAGGGACACGCAAGGCCGCTAGACTTCAGGATTCACGGTTTAGGGTTTGGGGGCAAGTTGGGCCGGTACTCGAGACCCACTGCAAAAAGGGTTTGGGGGTGCAGCGTCTTGGACATTGCCAAGCCGCGGCAGGGCAACTGCCCCGACGCATGCGGGACATCTCGCAGTGGCCTGAGATAGACAAGCTCTAGACCCTATCAAGCTGCTTTGGGTCCAGGTTGTGAGGCCCAGAAAAAAAGGGTTTAGGGTTTAAGGTTTTAGGGTTACTCCCGTGGCTGGTGTTGGGCTTAGAGAGAGTCGCCACAAGGTTGCCAGACTGCAATTCTGAGGCGCTCACGCGCGCGTGAGAATGACCAGGCAAGGAAGCGACTTGTCTGAAAACGGGTGGCTGTTCTTTAATTCCTTATGTCAATGTCACTGGCTTGAGGGAGCTAGGCGGTCTGTGCTACACGGCCTTGGTTTGTCATGTTAAAGGGATCAGGTATTTACAGACTAGGAAGCTCTTTGCCATGCCCCCCCTGCCTCCGTTTCAATCCGCCTGTTGTTGGTCCATCTCCACTCCCAGGCAAGCAAGCATCAAAGCCGCTGCATCCAAAGCTGCCCCCAAGAAGAAGGCTGCGACCTAGCTCTGCGCATGTTCATGCTTTCGCATGGTTAATATCCCTTCGCTGGTCAGGATCCGGTAAACGCTGCCAGGTGGCACTTCAAACAGAAAATCCTAAAATCTCAACTCTGAACCCTGCCCAACATCCTGAAGCCTAAGCCAACAAGGCCGGCTGTGCCAACCAGCAAAGTCCCGGAGCCATCCCTGAACCGTAAACTGGGTTGCTTTTAAGGAACTTAATTCAAGTTACTATATTGGGGAAACCCTATTATTTACTATATATATATATACCCATTATGGTAACTTAATTTAAGTTCCTTAACAGCAACCCAGTATCCCATGATTTCAATTTTTGTCTTCGCACAGGCCTCGCGCATCGAAGCGCGGGAGGTCAACAGCCGTCTTCCTGCCGCGCGCCAAAATTCGGGGCTTCAGAGTGGTAGACTGCAGGCCCCTAACAGCATGCATTTTGGGGTTGAGGTTCGGGGTTTGCGGTTCAGAGTTTACGTGCAAGCCTGCTGCAAAAAGAGGCTCAGAGTTTCTGGCTTTGGGGTGCAACGGTTCATAGGGGTTCCCTTGATTGTCACCATATAAACTACATTCACTACCACACCCGCAAACATTCCGGCCGCTATCAGGCCCTGAACCCTAGCAATCCTGTACTCCCCAAACTGGTACTCTGCAAAAGCGTTTGCAACCGGCTGCTGAGCAGTTTTGACCTGCACACCTCCTCAATTCCAGACATGATCACAATGCAAATCCAAAACCATCGATTATAGTAGTTTACATTTTCTTTTCCATTATCCCTGTATAACCCCAACATATACCCTATTATAATATAGTAGTTTCCATTTTCTTTTCCATTATCCCTATATAACCCCTACAGGAGCTCCAAAACCGCGGAGCAGAAAACCACGGGCAGCTGATGCTCATCATATTCGCGATGCTGGCCCAAATGTGTCATGCTGGCCCGAATAGACCCTAAACCGCTCATGATGCTGGCCGGGCTTGGGCACATGGAGAAAACCACAAGCAGCTGCTGCTGATTGTGTCTGGCTAGGTTTGGCCATACGCAGAAAACCAGGGGCAGCTGATGCTTACTTAGGGAAAATATAAGGAGAATGGAAAAGAAAATGGAAACTACCATAGTATATGGGTTATACAGGGGTGATATAGGGAGAATGGAAAAGAAAATGGAAACTACTATAATATATTGAGGCTATATGCTCCTTATATCTCATGATGCTGGTGGGGTTGGGGATGTCAGGAAAAACAGTGGCAGGATGCTCATGACCCTCAGCCTGCTTGGCCATACGGGCGCGGTTGTGCTAGCCTCAACCTTGAGGCTTTCCCACATGATAAAAAAGTGAGGCCCTCTAAACCCTACCCCCTTGAGAATCAGTCATATTAAGACTTCCTGAGACACCCGTAGAGGCTCCCACGTAAACCTCAAGCCCCCAACTCCGCCACCCTATTTGAGCTATAGTCTAAACTCCCTAAAAGGGGGGTTATCTACAGGATAGTATTATAGGGTTTTTTTGGGGCATACTAGGAGTTAAGACTATGGCTCGAATATGCAGGTTGATCTAAAAGGTCCTTTGGGGAATTTATTGAGAGTTCCTGTAGGCCTATGAGGGTAAGCACAGGGGATTTTTTTCCAGAATGGCCATCTTGGTAGCAGAGTTTTGATCGGCTATCACATAGCTCTAACTTCCAAATCCTGAGCCCGTGACATTTAGTCCCAACCCGCAAGTTTCGAGTCGGAAATCCTAAACTGTCACCCTTAAGCAAGTACACAACACCTTAAGATACCAAACCCTTGACCGAAATCTTATGCCTTCGGCCCTAAATTTTCAAACCCTAAACCCTAAAACCCAAAACCCTTCTAAGCCTGGGCCCCCAGTCCAGAAGTTGTAGCCGTCACTCCTCAAAAGCCCTAAGACAAGAACATCCCCAGGTGGTTGAGGGTAAGAGATGGTAATAGGGCTATATGAGGTTCACATAGGCCTTCTTTGAGGGCCGCCACCCGATATTTACCCACGGAGGATCAAAGTGAAACATATTTAGTGTCGTTCACGGGCTGGATGGGACTTGAGTGAGCCCTGAAGTGAAGGACCTAATAGTAATAAGTTAATATTAATAGTAACAAAAGTGATAATGAGAATAGTAGTATGAGTAATAGTAGGGTAAGAGTAGAACGTTGCAAAGCTGAGGTCAAAAAGTCGATTAAGAAGGATGATACTCAGCCAGTCGTTGCCGGCAAGGTTTCCGTGCTGTCTGAGCTATAGTCTAAACTCTTAGTATCCCCCTTCATAACCCCTATGGTACTCCCCTATATGATCCCCTACCAAACCTCGTTTTAAAGAGTTTAGATTGTGGCTCATCTTCTCAAAAGCTCATTAACCGCAGATATCGTTCTGTATGTGCAGGCCAAGAGCAAGGCCGTCAAAAAGAACCCCGTGCGGGAAACGAAGAAGGAGGACAACCGTTAACCCTATAGCCCCCCTCAAGTCGATAGAATATTGGGGTTATTTTGGGATAATGGAAAAGGAAATGGAAACGACTATTTAGGGTTTAGGGGTTAGGGGTTATGGTCCCCCTTAAGTAAATAGGATATGGTTGGGTAAATGGGGATCGTATTAACATGTACCCAAAGCCATGTTCTATCTACTTAAGCGGGACTATAACTTTCCTTGCGATGCTGTCATGGCCATGCAAGTGGCAAGATCCTAAACCGTCTGACCAGTCTGTTGATGCATCGTAGTCGGCAGGAGTCCTCCTCGGAGTATGAGTATTACAGCTATTCCAGTCCCACGCCCAGAGGGTTATATTGGGGCTATATAGGGGTCATATACAGGTTATGCAGGTTTCTATTATGTAGGGGGATAGTGGAAAATACAGTGGAAACTACCATTAGCGCCTTAGGGTTTGGGGGTATCAGGCCAATAATGGAAAATTAAGTGGAAAAGAACATGGAACATGACATGGAAGCAGGATTTCTACAGGGGTTGATAGGCATTTTGTACTACAGAGGTGAGGAAGCCGATAGGTCATATGAAGCCAGAGAAGATCTTCAGATGGTGTTGCAGCTGGGACGAGCCACGGAAAGTGCTGGGCGCACTCAGGTGACAATGAGGACGAGAACAGCAACAACAACAATAAGTCTGATGATGATTCGTCTTCCAGCTCTGAGCCAGCATCGTAGCTTTTGGCTATCACGTTAGGGTCTGACATTCATGGTGCGTACACGCTTGGGCGCTCAGGTCCAATGAGACGAGCGATGAGTGAGCATGTGACATGGGTCCCGTCGGCACCTTTTTTCGTGCCAAAATCACAGAATGACGGAAGGACGGGACTCATGCTGATTTCAAAAAGTCCGCGTGAGCCTGGAGCAGAGTGATGTTATGTGGTGTTTCGGTGAGACTGGGGCTGTAGACGCTGGATTCACAAGCTTTGCATGTCTTGCTTCCTGCCTGGATGTTTCTGGCTCCAGTGATCCTCTGCCTCTGTAGCACTTACAGGTGTGGTCCCAGCTGGAAACCGCACAGTTCACGGAGCTTCTTGGATGCCCAGTGCAATGTCGACTGCTTTGACTGTCTATTGGGGCGCTTGATGCCATGTTCTGGTCAGAGCCATCTTGCACATGCCAGTGACAAAGATGCTTAGGGCAGTTGGAGAGTAAGGTCTTTTGGAGACCACTGGCTTACTAAGGCCATGTCACTTCTGCAGTCCATCTTCCGTCGTGATGAGGATCCTTTGCATTGCAGAGTACTTGAGCTCTTTTCCTTTTGTACAACCTTGGTGTGGGCTTAATGCCAGATGCTTTGCTGAGGAGAAAAACACGCTGCCAGCGGCTATCAAGGCAGAGGATCCTCGGTGCTCCTCACTACAAGCCTTCAACAGCGGCGCCCTCAGCGGAGCTCTGGAAGAAGGTCACGAACCCGAGATGGAGAGTCGTGAAGGGCCCCAGCTTGGAAATGCGTCACATGAGCTCTAGTCTAAACTCCTTAAAGAAGCCTATATAGGGGAGTGCTATAGGGGTTATTCAGGGGAATACTTCGAGTTTAGACTATAGCTCACATGCAAATGGCAAAGGTGCATCGAATCTTCAGAATCGACGCCCGGAGTCTCGATGTGAATAGCAGCAGCAGCTATGGATGAGCCCATGCTGCGCAAAGGGAAAGCCTGAGTGTTGCGGCGCCTCGAACATCCCACTTGTTCGGGAGAAGTTGTGCTTCTGTGATCTCATGAAGACACATATAGGGCTTTCCCAACACTAGGGGTACCTTATTGGGGGTCCCTATAATAATGATCATAGTATTTTGCGGTCTAAATTGGGGCTCCCTTATTTTGGGAAACTACCATATTTGAGCAGTAGTCCGTCCACTCGGGCTGCCCAACAGGGACAAATACTCATCCCGTCCGGGTCCCCTCGTACCCTCCCCTGCTTCCACAGTCAGGTGAGTAGTATACTATTGTACCCATTATAGAGTAAGATTATATCCTCCCTTTTTGGGTATAGTATTTTATGTAACAAATATAATCTTACTAGGTTCAACCACTAAAGAAATCCTACTCAGGTAAGGGGGCATCCCCAACCCTAACTTTTTCCATTTGATCCTCCATTATTGGGCCAATGTCCCTCCACCTAAGCGCGGTATAACCATAACCCTATATGAGAGTGTCCTAAACTCAGGGGTGCCATTTTGGGAGTCCTCACAGTAAGGATGATATTTTGGGGTCTATATCGGGGTCCCCCGATTTTGGGAAACTACCATATTACCGGGATAACCGTGGGATCCAGCCTCAGAGCCAGACCGGGCCGTGGTTCCTTCAGATGCCATTTTTTAGTTTTCCAAAATAAGGGTATCCCAATAGAGACCCCAAAATACTCTAATCCCCATCTTGGGGACCACAAGAAGATACCCTTGATTTTGAGAACTCTCTTGAAATTCAGCCGAGGGCCTTGCTTTCGACCTCGTTGCCAACTTCCAGGAACCTTTTGATTGTCTCCATGTGGAGGTTTCCCCAAAATTANNATTAGGGGTACCCTTTTGGGGCTCACTATTCTGAAGACAATTATATATTTGGGGTCTTTACATTTGTGTACCCCTTGTGAGGGAACCTACCGTGTCTCTTAGTCTTGTAGGGAGCCTGGGGGTTTGCAGGAGACTGTACTTTGAGGGTCAAGGGAACTGAGCAAGTGGTTTAGAGTTTAGGGTTTA
>CAJNIZ010043458.1:0-42550 GCA_905231905.1 Symbiodinium pilosum
CAGTGCGCGTCAGCATTTTGAAGGCACCTCGTCCGCGATAGCTCGCGATCTCGGAAACCGTTTTGTACATCTTGGCTGTGTGTACAGCCGCCCTTAGCAAATCCACATGATGAGTACTGGAAACCCATTGCAAATCATGGCTTTTTGTGTGAGACGCCATTAGCAAACCCAAGTCACTGGTATGGGCAAAACCCCATGCAAATCTTGGCTGCTTGTATGAGGCGCTCTTAGCAAAATCCAAATCATGAGTATGGGAAACCTCTGTTGCAAATAATGGTTTTTTGTGCGAGTACCCTTAGCAAACTCCGAGTGACTAGCATGCAAATCATGTTTTTTTTTGTAAGCCCCCTTCGACAATCTAAGTTGTTGCATGGGAAACACCCCGCGGACTTGTCAGTGGAGCTTGTTCTAAATCTAAATCACAAGCGCTGAAATCACCCATGGCTGCTTGTGTGAGGCACCCTCAGAACTCGGAGTCATCAGTACATTGCGTTTTCGAGTCAGCCGCCTCGCAGTTCCTTGAGCGCTACATGTTTTGAATAGCTACACGTTTGTACGTCTTATTGAAGCTTAACCAATTGAAAATTCCATGAATGACTCCGGAATCCGCGACAGTTTCGCGATAGATCCGCATCAGTGGCGTGTCCGCTAAAGTTCCCGCCGTCCAGGCAATCCCCTTCCAAGTCACGCGGCCCTTTTGCAAAACCATTGCACGCCTCCCAGCGGCCAAAAGGAGACGCAAACTTCAAGCTTTACGCGTGGGAAACGAATCTAATAGCCACAATGGTAGCACAAGCTCATCATCGTCATACTCCCAGCGTCTGAAACGGAAGTCGGCTGTGCGAAGCTTCAAACAGCTCCAAGGCTCCAAACGCAGATTCTTAGCCCTTTGAGTTCTTACGGTGTAGGGTTCACGTAAAACACTAGAAGACGCGTGCTCGCTGACTCCCACCACATTGTTTTCACTTTTTTTGAAGGGGAGGGGATTTGTTGGATTTTGTCACATACCTAATTCCCTAGTATGAGGACAGATGTTTACGGTTTCAGGGCCGTTGCGGAAAGTGCAAGCGGCGGCGTGGAGGAAGCCTGAGCCATGGAGAACAAACGACAAAAAACGTGTCGCGCAGAAGGTTATTTTGAGGTTATAAATGGAAAGTACTATCGAGGGTTTAGGGTTTAGCGGGAGTCGGGTGGTTTCTGCATTTGGTGATTCATGCCCGAGGTGAAAAATCTATGTGTGCGTCCTCCCGTGGATTTCGGGGGCTTAAAGCGGATGCAGCTGTCCTATGACCTACTCAATTTTAGGGCTTTTTCTATGGGTTTAGGGTTTTGGGTTTTCGTCCGGAGAAAATATGAAAGTTTCGGAGGTTTTCTACGTACAGCGAAGCCCGCCTGCGTATGATAGGTACGTGCCCAGTTTCTTGCGGTATTGTAGCTGGCCTCAGCATGCTGATTTTACGTTTGGCCAGCTGCACATGTTGACATTAGAAATAGTTGAGAATGGTCAGCAATCAGGCCATTCTTCATGATCGTTGCAATTGTTGCTGTTACAATACTGACGGTTTTCGTGGTTGCGTGCGCTCGTAGTCCTCCCCTGCCCCTACCCAGTTCTAGTTTCATATTTCTGCACATTCTGCCTCTTCAACTTGCTACCATTGTGACTACCTTCTGATGCTGCAAGTATTGTAAATATATTTAGTACTACCACCACAACTGCAAGTACGAGTGCTACAAGAAGAAGAAGAGGTATTATCGTTGTTTTTATTTATCATTATGATTATAGTGATTATGATTCGTATTACTAGCATTAGTACCACTACTACTGTTACTAAGAGGTTGGTATGCAGGCGAAGCTGGGAAAACCAGGATATGGGGTAAGGCCGGAGAGAGAGAGAGCTCCTTGCGGTAGCTTTGGTGGCTACCCGCGCTGGATGGCTCGATCATTGGTCATTGCAGCTGCACCATCATCGGGCGTCACTCAAGAGATACAGCTCATATGCACAGAAGCCGAGTTTGGATTTTCAATTCCTTGTGACCATTTCTTGCTGTTTGAATGATCAAGCTTCGCACCTAGGTTCATGAGCATCCCCAGCTAAAAAGTGTTGGCTAGTTGGATGTATAGTGTATGATGCATTTACGGCTTCAATTGCGGGACTTGCAAGTGGAATTCAACAAGCTTTGATCCCTTCAAGTCTATCTGTTTACATCGTCGCAATTTGGAGCAATAGGGATTCAAAGCTTCGTGTGACCATGCCATGCCGTTCGTGGAGGCTGGGTTTATGGGATGAAAGAGAGCCTTCTCGCCAGTGGGTGTATCGTTTTTTTGATGATGCCCGGGAGTACATATTCTGGTTATTCCTTGTTGGCTTGATGTAGAATTTCATCATTTGCTGGGGATCGTGGTTGAGTGTTAGGGGAGATCACATCTCACCATCGCCCAGGTCATGCAATCTTATGATAATTGCGGTATGTTTTTACTTTGCGCGGCGCCACATTCTTGCAAGGACATGCTTGGTGGACACTCATCCATGAATCGTCGAAGCACGTCACCTCATGCAACTGAGGGATCACTGAAATTGCCATGGCGGCCTACAACGTGTTGTTTTGCTTGGTTGTTCATTTTTATTTTCCTTTCTCTTTGCGTCAAACTGGAGGGTGTCTAAGAAAGGGTGTATGAAATGGCAACGTTCAAACCTCACAGGTTTTGTCGCAGCTGTCCATGCGTGGCATGCTAAGAACCCAGGCTAAAACAATGCCAACATATCATTGCACAAAAACAGATTAACACGAACGGATGTTTTGATTATGTGTAGGCATGAGTCAAGGACCTACCTACGTCAATATCATAGGGTTCTCCCATTAACCTTCAAGATCCTTATTTTAAGCTTGAACCCAGAAGATCAACCCGACTTCCCAATACAACAGGTGCACCACACTCATGGCTAATATCTTTCTTGCGAATGTTGCTACCGACGTGAATGTTGTCTACTTCGAGCCTAGGTCCACAGCGGAAACAACAAACAAGTCCCTAAGTTGTCGTGAATTCCCGCATTACGCACCCCATACTACACCCTCGCCCTGAATGTTCCCTCGTGATTAGCCATCATCCCTAAGTCTCTCCCCTATGCCCTAGACCTCAAATCCTAAACCCAAAGCCCTAAACCCCGACCTCAACCATCAACCTTAAGCAAATCCCTAAGCCTGAACCCTCAACCCTATCCCCCAATCCCTAACCCCTAAAGGATCCAAAAAATGGAACCTCCCCAATATGAACCCATTACTACATTGGGGAAACCAGGGGATTATTAGGGGGTTCCTTTTTTTGGATCCTTTAGGGGGTCTGGGTAATGCTTAATCCCTAAAAACAAAGTTCCTAGGATGGTTCAGCAACGCCAGCAGCGCGAGCGTGCAGCCGAGGCACCTCTCAAAGCTCATAACTCACCTTAAGTAGATAGAATATGGCTTTGGGTATGTTATATTATTGGGGTTATATACGGATAATGGAAAAGAAAATGGAAACTACTATATTATAATAGGGTATATATTGGGGTTATATATAACTCTGCCACATTACTGGCCCGTTAAGCAAGGTAGATGGCAGTGCGGGGTTTTGGAGTTTAGGGGCTGGGATGTGGGTCTAGGGGAGTTCGGGGTATGCCATGGATGTTTTGGGTTTAAAGGTCAGCATTGTTTGTGGATACCTGGCTGTCCAAAGTGTTTATGACTGAGAGGTTGGTGAATACAGAAACAGACTCTGTTAAGGCAAGACATAGCCTTTTGGATCCCAGAAGACCTATGGGCTCCAGAAATCCCTTCAGATCCGCGTCCCAAAGCCAGAGCTCTGTAGGTATTGCACGGACCCTAATGCGGGTAGGGCTTAGGGTTGAGAGGTTATACATCCGTCCTCCTAAACCGTTACCAGCGAAGGAGTTATTCTGAGGGACAGATTCGGGCCCCTCACAAGGGATTATGTATGCTCCAGGCGTTTCTAAAGTTTCGAAAGTCGGAGCGAGATGTTTATGCGGAGCCCGGGTCAACCGCGCAGTTTCCAGAAACAGCTAGTTGCGGCCCCCTTTACGGGGTGGGGAGGTCTGTTATCCTCCCAGGTTTCTAGGGTGCTTCTACGCAACATCCTTGGTGGCTCGCCTTTAGTTGAACACCCAGTGCCGTACTCGAACAACCCGGAAGTGAGTCCTGCATGGAAACTGCGGGCAGGAGCGGCAAGAAGACCTGCGAGCGATGCTGAAGGAGTAAGCTGCCGAGGTGATGTTCATCAATTTAAGCATTGAAGCCTCCAAAAAGGTTTCCATGGTCCCCAGAACTAATGAGGATAGAGTGTATCTATATGCTGGGGCCCCCTGCTTTTAGAAACTCGCATATTTGGATGGTTGCAGGTCTCGAGCTTCTTTGTCTGAAATTCTGGGACCCGACTTGCTGCAGAACCGTACGCCCTCTGCTCCCTCGGGAGAGAATGTTGGCATGAGACATTTCATAGAAGGATCCAACAGAGTTTTGAAGACAAACCTGGGTTTCGCTATGGCATCCCTTTTGAGAACATGGTGGGAGCACCAGTGCCGAGGCATAACCGTCATGCGGTGCATGGTGAATCTGACCATCATGTGGAGGCAGGCTGCCTCTCCTGGAAACTTAGTGCGCCATGGAGCAATGCAGTCAGAGGCCGTAGATTTTGAAGGAAACGGGTGCCCAGAGCAATGCCACACCTCTGATTTCATCTTTCCACTTGCCCATGCTCACCATGCAGAAATGCTAAGTCAAGTCCCTTCAATCGCAGCCTGCTCGAATTTAAGATTTTGTCGTGTGGAAGCGTACCTGTCACTGTTTGGCGCTGACTTGGTCAAGGACTTCTGCCGTTTTTGTTCTCAAGCGTGGAGGGCACTGCGTAGCCTGGCAGGCTCTGCCGAAGGTGCACGTGTCGGGGCTGCCATGCCGTCCCTTTCACATGGAGCTGTCCTTTCTGCCATGTGTGGCGTGCTGGTGATGGATGGTGGCTCCAGAATGACTGCTGAACTGCTTGGCCAGCCATTTGCGCATGCGGCCTGGGGGTGGTCTAGTCCTTCGCCCATGATGCCAACTCCAAGCCCTGCCCCGCGCCCAACTCCCATGCCAAGTCCCCCACCTCCTCCCCCACCCCCTCCTCCTCCGCCCCCGCCAACCTGCGGCACCTGGGCAGCCTGGGGCGCATGCTCTGCGACCTGCGGCACGGGGACCCGCATGCGATCTCGAACAGGCGGTTGTGCACCTTTTTCGGAGTCAGAGTCTTGCAATGCTGGCGAGTGCATTTGTGAGAACTGGGCTCAATGGGGTGCCTGCTCTGCATCCTGTGGCGGAGGGGCTCGTTCAAGATCACGGACAGGTGCTTGTCAGTCCTTCACAGAATCTGGGGCTTGCAGCCAGACAGCCTGCCCGACTGCAGCACCAAGCTGTGGTGCTTGGGGCCAGTGGTCCGGTTGCAGCGTTACCTGCGGTGGAGGGGACCGTTCCAGGACTCGTTCAGGCGCAGGGTGCACTTCCACGGAAGAGTCCGAGGCTTGTGGCACAGAGGCCTGCCCCAACTCCGTGTCATCAGTGCAGTGCGGCACCTGGCAGGCTTGGGGCCCATGCCCTGTGTCATGTGGAGGTGCCATGCGGACGAGGAGCCGCGGTGGCGAATGCCAGCCCTTTGTGGAAACAGAAGTCTGTGGCCTTGACACCTGCCCAGCACCCACCCCTCGCCCCACAACGACACCCAGCCCTAGCCCCACGCCCAGCCCATCCCCGACCACCACCAGCACTACCACCACAACGGCTAGAACCACCACCCCAAGTCCCAGCCCGTCTCCCACCCCAAGCCCAGGCTCCGTGAGCCCTCGAACCTCGGTCGTTGAGGTGCGAACGCGCATCAACGCAGACTTCTCAGAGGCTGGGCGCGACATTGACGCTCAGATTTCATGAGTTTAGCTCTTGAAGTGTAAGGTCTAATCACGTTCAAATCCAATTTTTTTTTTTTTTTTGCGACTTCGACAGGATACCTTTTTTCGTCTTCACTGTGAGAGTCAATGTCCCTGTCATTTACCTAGGCAAGAGTTGTTCTGGTTTTGTTGTGGCTGTTATGCAAATTCCTTACTGCCCCTACTTATCCGAACCACAAACCCTTTACTGATAAACACCCGTTCACAAATCTGCGCACAACCCTTATCCCTTCAAAGGATTTAGGGAAGATAGCTTATGTTATTGGATAGGGGAGGGATGGAGAGGGATAATAGTGTGGGTATGTCCCACAGCAATCCTTGTGCAATCCCTAATAGGGATCCATCATCTCCTCACCATCCCTATATGTCCCTACGTTTTACTAGGGCCCCCCGTTTTTAGAAGCGCTTTCCAAAACCCCAAACTTTCAACCCCTAAACTTTAAGCCCTAAACCTTAAGCCCTACACCTTAAGCCCTAAACCCTAAGACCTAAGCCCTAAACCTTAAACCCTCAGCCCTAAACCGTAAACCCTGAGCCCTAAACCCGAGACCCTCATCCCTAATCCCTGAAATCTGAGGATGGCTTCACCTCCAACTTCAAGCGGGGAGTGGCGGAAGCGGGCGGCATTTCCGAGGATCGGGTCATTGCCCGGAGCCCAGCTTTCGGGATCCGCCTTTTCTGACGTTTTTTTGGGGCTTAGGGTTTTAGGGTATCTAGGGTTTAGGTTTCTAGGGCTTAGGATTTGGGGTATTTATAAGATTTATAGGATTTTTAGGGTTTAGGGCTTATAGGATTTGTAGGGCTCATGAATTTAGGGTTCGGGTTGGGGTTTAGGGTTTACGCTTTGTTCTCCTGACATACACCCGTTGAGGAGCCCTGAACCTCGAGCCTCAGGTGTGTAGAAGGTATGTTCCAAGTCATGGTGAGCGTTTAGTTCCCAGGGCTTTGGGGGGCGGTTTGCCCTGAACCCTCAGGGTTCGGGCATGTGGCTTGGAGTCTGAGTGACCTTCGCTTCTAGTGGGTTTATGACGGGGTTGTGGAGGGACATATAGGGATTACAGAGAGATGCACAAGGTGTAGAGGACGAAAAGACAACGCAACCGCCTGAAGAAGCGCTTCGCTAAAGACCGCGGTCTATTGGGGCCCCAGAACTCCGAACTCTGAGTCATCACCCTAAAGTCTGAACTCTGATATCCCCAAAACCTTAAACCCTAAACCGGAAACCCTAAGCCGATTCTAATCATACATCCCTAGAATCTCTAGATATCCCACTAGAATCGTTTTCTAAAGTAGGACCTCAGACTTTATAGCTCCTGCTTGTACCCCTATATAACCTTTTGAAAGAAACCTAAGCATCCATTTGGGTGGTTGTCAAAATTATGGTCCCTTTTTGGGTACCCTAGATATTAGGTGCCGTATTATATTAGGGACCCAAAAAGGGACCATAATTTTGACAACCACCCATTTGATTCTTCCTTTTCTCGTATATTTGATTCTTCAATATAGGGGCGAGCATCCCAACCTCTAGCCTAGACCCTGAACCCCCAAACCCCAACCCCCTAAAACCTTGAATCCCTAAACCCCACCCGGCCAAACCCCGTAGACCCTACACCCTAACCCTAAACCGCAGATCCTCAAACCCTAGATCCCTATACACCGGATCCTAAAAACCTAAGTCCCCAAAGGCCAAATCCTGAAAACACTCAGCCCTAAACCCCGAATCCCGAAACACCAAATGCTTAGCCCAAAATCCTAAAACTGCAAAACCCCAAGCCTTCTTCTGCCAGGTGCATAGCATCTCAGAGGGATCCATCATCGATTCTTGGCTTCTCCAAGTCCAAGCCATGTGGTGTAGGGTTCATTTAGGGTTTAGGGCTTAGGGTTTGGGGTTTGGGGCTCAGGGCTTTAGGGGTTCAGGGTTTAGGGCTTACGGTTTAGGGTGGAGGGTTTAGGGTTGGGGACATAAAGGGGTTGTATAGGGCTTATGTGGGGCTTATAGAAGGATATATATGAAAAAAAGGAGGATAAGAAAGTGGAAGGTAATATCTATTCGGGTTTAGGGTGTAGAAATGTTATCCGAAGAGAGATTCACACGGAAGAATAACATTAGCAGGAAACACAAACTATTTAGGGGTTCAGAGGTGGTTTGCATGTAAGAGTCTAAGGGTTAAGGGTTAGGTCTCAGGGTTTAAGGATTCAGGAGCTAGGATTGTGGATTTAGGATTTAGGGTTCAGGGTCTAGGATTTCAGATTTGGGGTTCATGGATTTGGGATGCAGGATTTTGGATTTGGGACTTAAATTTGGGGCTTCAGGGGTTTGGGTTGGGGTTTATGCGTGCATGCCTATCGCCGATTATGACAGAAGCCTTAGTTCTTAAAGTGGCGATTCAACCAGGAAGGGACATTGGGCACATTCAGATGATCAGAGTGGGAACCCTAAACCCTAAACTCTAAGGACCAAACGTAAGGTCCAAATACCCAGACCCTAAGCCAGGAGCACTGCAAGGGAAAGGATTGACTCAAGTTCTCTGCAGCAACATAAGCTCTTCCTGGGCAGATGCAGGGAACACTTACCGGAAGTTGTGCTCGTTCGAAGACCCTTAGCCGTGCCGGACTTCCTCCATGGAAAGTCAGTCCTATCCCATCCTTCCGTTCTCCCTTCTCTCCTTTGCATCTGCTAATCCATACTAGTATTCGTGGCCACTACCCAAGGTGTTGCTAGACCGGCACCTAATGAGACTGAGCCATATCAATCCTATTTTGCTCTGATCCGCTTCTGATGTTGCATCCAAACAGGTAGACTTTCGGCAGGCAAAACTCCTACCATAAGTGGCAATTCCGGCATGCTACTCAGCCCCTTGTGCTCGTGATGGAGGTTACGCTCTATGCATCTGATCGACATGTCCGACAGACTTAACATTGCATAGGATTGTTGCCACCCACCGCCGTCACTCTTCATCATCACAATCTCTGTGCCGTCCTCATTAATTATGACCAGCACTATGCATACTGTTAAAATCGCTATCATTACGCTTCCCAGTGTTGCTACTCTAAAGTCTTAGGTGCAATTCGTCGTGGTGGGGGCCAGGAATGCCGCAGAGACAACCGCTTCCATGGCTGTGCAGGAGACCAGATACTGAGTAGGTACCCCTCGGGTTATATAGGGTTGTATAGGGTTCATGTGGAGGTTATATGGGGTTCTACAGGGCTTATGTGGAGATCATCCCTCACCAACTGCCGGGTTTTAGATAAAATTGATCCGACGCTGCCTTGTTTCAGGCTTCAGAAGGTTTACGGTTAGCCGAGATCCTTTTCATGTGGCCTCCTTCATAAGGATGTGGCAGTTGATCAAACTTTTGTGCCCAGAATGGCCATTATGGACAACAATTTTCCCCCAGGTTTTCCTACAGGATTCTTTCAATCATCTCCACAAAGGACATGCAGATCAATTCCTAGTTGACTCCTTATAACCCTTATATAACCCTTTATCTACTTCGAACCCCATATAGCCCCTATATAATCCCTGAGACTCCACACCATAGACCCTAAACCTTGAACCCTAAACCCTGAACCCCTAGACCCTAAACCCTAAAGCTTAAACCCTCCTTTCTGCTTATAGAACCCCTGTGAAGCTTCCACGTGCGCAGGAAATGGAGAACAAGATGGGTGACTCCACGTACAGCTGGCCCACAGCCATTCAGACGATTATGGCTGCTTGGGGCCAGTTAAGGGTTTAAGGGTTTAGGGTTTAGGGTTAAAGGTCTAAACTCCTCAAAAGTTTTTCTTAAAAGGTTTTTTGGGGGAGTACTAGAGGGGTTATTAAGGGGGATACTAGGAGTTTAGACTATAACCCGTTTCAAAGGGGGTTATGGGTGATGTGTGGGGACACAAGGATATAGATGTTACCCGAACATGTAGGGTCTAGGTTTGGGCTTTTGGGTGGTAGGGTTTAGCGTATAATAAATGCCTTCAGAAGACCTTCCAATTTCTCGAATTTCTCCAAGTAGCAAGCCTAAACCCAAAACCCTAAATCCTACTTAAGGGTGACTATAAACCGTTTGTAGTGGTCCATTTTATTTTCCATTATCCTAATATAGCCCCTATAACCCCTAGAGTCCCTACTACCAGGGACCTCATTTCTCTTACTTTCTAAGCCCCAAACCCTACAATGCCCTACAGTCCCGAGAGTTGCCTGAAAGCGGTCTGGGAATTGGATTTGGGACTTATAGGTCACCCTTAAGTAGATATAGGGGTTATAGGGGCTATATTGGGATAATGGAAAAGAGCATGGAAACTACTATTTAGGGTTAAGGGTTTGGGATTTCTAGCCCCCCTTAAGTAGATAAAATATGGGGTGTATGGGGATCTTATTATAATAGACCCAAAGCCATGTCTATCTACTTAAGGGGAACTATAAAGGTTTCTAGAATCTCAGTGTGTGTGGGGGGTGGGTTGGGCACTGAGTGTTAAGCGGTTGCGGCTTTGGCTTTGGGATTGGGGTATTTGATTTTCTCTCAAAGTAGTTTCTGCTGCTTCACACGCTTGCCATTGCTTCTGTTCTTGCCCTTTCCTGGTCTCTTCGAATTAGATGCAGCCATCTCTCAAACTCAAGCGTAAACCCCTCTTCGACGTCGTAACAACCGTTTACCCTCCTAGTTACCCCTCGCATCCTCACCCCAAATCATGGAGATCTGTTTTCTTTTGCTAGGGGGTGCGAGGTCATATACACTCGCGGAAAGGATCAGAAGGCCGTGAGTAGACTCCTGAATAGACGGTCTATTGCAATTTGGGCTCATGAAGCTTTTCTTTCGGTTTTTGGGAGTGTGTCTCCGGAACCCACTGCATGGAGCCCCTGAGACCTCCCAAAGCCATACCGCAGACTATGAATTCATGGTTTACCTAACAAACCCTCCTTTGTGCAACCCTCTCCCTTCCCGCTTAGTTTTCTTCCACGAGATTTCTAGGGTTAATGAAGGTCAATTCAGGAGGAACCTTCTGCGTTAGGAGAGCCCATGATAAACGCTGGACCATGAATCATAAACCCAAGTCCTACATGCTGTAACGCCATGCTAAAGTCCCAGAAGAATTGCAGACACTGCTTGTCACCCTGGTTGTTACAGGGAATAAGGTTGAATAAGGGGATGCATCCTCATATTGGTCCCTTACCTTTCCCCTCGCCATCCATTGCTCCATTCCCTGTTAAGTTGTCGAGCACTCAGTGACAAGTCTGAACTTCAACCCTAAGCCAAGCTGAAGACTGTCAACCCCAAGCTTGAATATAACCCCTGTATAACCCTATGTAACCCCTATATAACCCCCTATAACCCCTATACAACTCCATATAACCCCATATCCCCAAACCTTAGCTTTCCAAGGCTGCCGGAGCTCAAGTCGAATCCCGCAAGACGACCGAGATGGCGAAGGCGGCAGGGTCGCTGCTGGAACTGGGGGTTGCTGAAAGCAAGTCTGAGCTGTAGTCTAAACTCTTTCAAGGGGGTTACATCGGGAACTATATAGGGGATTTCTGAAGGGACCATTAAGAGGGATCCTAGGAATTTAGACCTTTTTGTTGTCCCTTACAGCCCCCGCTTTGCTAAGCTGGAACTCTTGCCAGGGTTCCAGGGCAGCTACAGGCGGGCCTAGTTATTTTGGAAGTTGTCGAACTTTCCAGGGAGCCAAGGTGTTACAGGTTGTGTTGGCAGCTTTTTTCTGGTTTCTTGCTTTGGTTTGGGGTTTAGGGTCTAGAGTTTTTCTTTTTCTGGTTTTCATTGGAAAGAATGGCCTTCCTACGATTTCGATAGGATGCGGGTGTTTCACAAAAGTTGAACTTTCGATGCCCTTTGAGCGATCCAATGGGTTGAGGGGAGCTTCAAAGAGTTCAGGGCTTTGCTCCTCCAAATTAAGGGTGCTTAGGCAAAATTAGGGCTAATGCAGACTACTCAAAAGAGTGGCCCCGGGGGTTTAAGTACAGGGGAGGGTGCCTTGAAATCTCTCAGCGTCTGCGTAGTCCCAGTTTCTGATCATTGCCATTTCATATTCAATGCGATTCTCCATTCTTGGGGCTTTTGATCTAGGTCTACTTCAAAGAGAACCTTGGTCCTTGCACATTGCTGGCATCGAGTGTTTCCCGAATGTCACACTTCCAAACAAAATATCTAGAATCCTTGTCATAGAGGCCATTTAAGAAGGTGCCCTCCCCCAGTTTCGGAAACCCATCCTTGGAAGATTTATCACGCCGATTGCATGTGGTCTCTATGATCATTCGTCCGCCAGCACTAGCATCCCCTCTTAATCGTGTTCATGAGGTTGTTGCTTCGGTAAGTATGCCGAACTGTTGCGAAGGATCAGCTTGACATGATGCGGATGCAAACCAGTGGGACGGCTACTTGCAAGCAAGCAGCTGAAGCCTTTGCCTCAGATGTTGAGGAGGGGGGTGAGCTGTTCGGGTGCGGCAAGTGGTGCGAGTACGGCAAGCGCTGCGAGGGTAGCAGGGGTGAAGAGCAAATGTCAAATCATTTGGCCCAGCACTCGAGTATAACGTCTGCAAATCATACAGTCCCAACGCACAGTTTGAGTGTTATTCGCTACAACGACACCATGTCTGCCGGCTCACGATTTTTGAGCAATATCGTTGTCATTGGTATGTAGAAGCTTGCTTGGCATCCTTTTGCTACCCCTTTCATCTCCTTTCCCGAAAATGACAGTCCTCTACCCCCTCAAAAAGCATGCTAGCAGCAACCTACTCGTAAGGACGGGCATATTCAGCATCAGCAGGGGGGGTTTGTTGAATATCGGGGGAAGTGATTGCGCAGATTGCAGTAAAACGGACAGCTTTGTCCAGAAAGGGTTTTATAGGGATAATGGAAAACAAGATGGTAACAACTATGTTATGATAGGGTATATACAAGGATAATATGCGGGTCATATAGGGTATATATTGGGGTTACATAAGCAGTATTGGGACATGGCAACAATAGCGCAGCCATCAGGATCTTTCAGAGCAATGTCTGTACTGTACTGTACTGTACTGTACTGTACCCAACCCAAGGTGAGGTTGCATAAGAGGGGTCAACCGAAAGATGCATGATGCTGCCTGCTTTCGCATGGGATTTCCCTTTGCAAAACTTCAAGGCAGTTTCAAATCTGAGGAAAAACAGCCACATTTCTGGTCCAATTTTCCCGTGGCCCCGGCCCCTTAATCCGCCTTTCTTGCAAAGGTTTGGATGAGCGCCATGGAAGACTATGCCGCACCCGGGGACTGCACTTGCGTGGAAGGCGACTCACTGCAATTCTGTCACCCTCAGGGCATAGGAGGTTTAGGGACTATAACCACAATATAACCCCCACATACTATAGTAGTTTCCATAATTTTCCATTATTCCCTATATAACCCCTATATATATATATACATACACCCATAGATACGAGGTTTTGGGGAGATGCAGTAAGGGGGCCCTTTGGAACCGCCCAAGGTCGAGGACGGGCATTTCTTTGGAAGTAGTATTGGGAAGTAATATTCGTATTAACTACTATTATGATGCCCACTATGATAATTAGTACTCATAGTACTAGTATTACTTCTATTCACAATTCTTCAGATGTGAGGTAGATGTCGAGGTTACGTCATCTTCGCACCCTGAAGCACGAAAGAAGCCATTAAGAGCAGAATGAAAAATTGCAAGCCGAAAGCCTCTAATCCAATCTTATACCCTAAAGCTTAAACCCTAAACCCTAAACCCTATACCCTAAAGCCTAAACATCCCAAAGAACCAAGAGATGCAGACATCATGGCATCCTTGTAGCCCTAATAGACAGGGTTTAGGGGTTAGGATTTAGGGTTTGGGGCTCCTACACGGCATCATAAATTGCTGTTGATATCATCTGGAAAGGCCCTAGGCTCATCAGCTGCCTAATGCTAATACACCTCCGCCTCCGAATAGTGACGACCCCGGTAGTATCAATGCATACAAGGGCAAGCATTTATTAGCAACATGGGGGTTCGGGGGTTACGAGTAGGCAGACGGGACTAGCTGTAGGCGCGGGCATCACGGCGGGCTGTGCCAATCACAAGGGCCTCACGCCGCCGTCTCTGGGATAGCAATGCAAGGGCTAGAGGTTGCAGTATGAGGGTTTGGGGTTTAAGGTTTGGGGTTTAGGCCACAAAATTGCTATTTAGTATTGCCCCTCAAGGAAATGTGGGTCCCTCTGCTGATGCTTTAATCCTGTCGGACCATGCGCAAACTTTGTTCTAAGGCTGTGAAGAGATTTTGAATTTGCAGCTTTCCCTTACTTCAAAGGGGCTTGAGGGGACAGTCCTGCATGCAAAACGGCTTTGAGAGGCCCTGAGCGCTCCATGGCTTTCTCAAGGAAACATGAGTATTCCATGGTACCACTGTAGAGTAAGATTATAATATCGTCCTTTCGGGTATAGTATAGTTTTTCAGTTAAGGGATATAATCAACCACCAAAAAACGCTGCTCACGCACAGTTTTGAGACAGGGAATGGTATGCAGTTGTCTCATGCCTGAGACGCACCTTAACTCACGATCTAATGGGAAGGGTAAACCCTAAATCCTTGACCTTGAACCATGAGCCTAAGCAACAACGCATAAAATGATATTTTCCAAGAGTTTTTGGCTTTGGTGTAACTCGGGTCAGGTTTCGGTGCTTATTTGTTGTGACGTGGGGATCTTAAGGTTTGGGCTTTAGGGACTGGCCTAGTGGGACGTTTACCTGACATACGTAGTACCATAGATTGTCTCTTATTCCCTCATAGCTCCCCGTAGTGTAGAACGATAGGATGCCTTCAACCTGTTTTACTGTTTTTGGCCGTTGCCATTCAGGGGATGTGAGGCCAACCAGTAGTTTGCCCTTTGCCTGCTGAAAGAGCCAGTTCTAGCGAGGCCACCAGCTTCTGCAATCCCGAGGGCCAAAAGCCTACCTACCTGCGCATGACCCCCTCCCCAAACTCCACTCCCTGCACCCCAAAACAGATATTCCTCTCAGATGCAATGGCAAAAGGTTGCTTTTTTCGAAAGCAGCGGGGGAAGGGACCAGTATCTTCAAGCTGAACCTGCTGTTAATACTAAAAATCCTGCATGACCTTTCTATACTATAGTACTATAATTCCCACGGTGTAACGTATCTGGGATCGTGCAGGAATTTTAGTATCCACTGTATATCATCGCAAGTCCAAGCTGCACTTTTTCTGAGCCTCAGACCATCGCTGGAAACCTGAAAACCTGCAACCGAAACCCTTAAACTTGTCCTTACAGAATTCTAGTACATTATGCCTTGGGTCATTCCCCCTGACAGTAATTGTAACTTTCCTTTGAGGGCTTCTTGTTCAGGGGCGAGTAGAACTCCTATTACCTAGTGTGGGAACTGTGACTGTAAGGGAGAACAACCTAAACGATTCCTCAGAGTGACTGAGTCCATTCTCATACCTCAGTCCTGCAGTATCACCACGAATCTCAACCTCATTGCTGCCCAAACCCACATCCAGAAGCCTCAGTCTAGTCCACCTCGTCCAGTTACTGAGGTATTTAAAGTAAGGGATTTTCGGGGACCCTCAACCCTAAACCCTAAACCCTTAACCCTCAACCGGAGATGGGGGAAGGGGATGGTTCGCGAAAGGTGGTGCCTTGTGGCCGGCTGCAATTCTGGTATGCAGGCTTGGCATGGGGATCTTGAGGGGTTGTATCTGCAGGGAATATTGGGATTCCCCAAATTACCGGGTTGCTATTTGGGATTCCAGTATTTTGGGGTCTATATCGGGGTCCCCATTTTGGGAAGCTACCGTATACTTACAGGTTTACTTAATGACGAACATTGTGCTTGGTTGTTGATGTGGATTTGTGCTGAGTTTAGGCCAGGGTCCAGGGTACCTAACCCACCGCAGCAGTATCCATCATCTCAGCTACAGGACGTCCACAAAGAAGACAGAATGTCAGAACATATCCGCATGAAACATGTTTGACATCCACGTGTTCAGTGTATGACTGCGTGCTACGCGTTCTTTGCGTATTTTCTCTACGACATATGCAGAGAAGACGACCTGTAAGGGCAATGCCTCTGGTTGTTTGACATTGCGTCCAAGTTCAGAAGAATCATAGCCCAATTAGAGCCGTATTCGTAACCCAAATAACAGCCCGCTTCAAGGAAACCAGTTGTAACTGGGCTACAAACTGCCGTGAACGTGAAAGAAGCACAAGAGCGGCCAGCGCTTGGAAACTATGGCTATCAAACAGCTGTTGAGAAGACTCTTAACTTGTAACATCTCGCACGTAGCAAGAAAAATATACGACGAAACGAGATCACAATAGGAAGAGGTGTAAGAATCACAGCTGCAAACAGTAGAAGGTGGCTTGTGATGTTATTGCACGTGTTGGGTAGCAGTGTACAGAAGTCTGCAACCTGACAGAAGCTAGTTCACTCACATTCCCAAAGTACCAATGCCAGACTTGTCTGAATCAAACCATGGCATTGCTTTGGTAGAGGCAAATGGGGGTTTCCCAAAATCAGCGGTACCATATTGGGGGTCCCAATATTAAAGGGCTATAATATTTTGGGGTCTATCTTGGGGTCCCCTATCTTGGGAAACTACCAAATGATGTTGGGTCGAGGCTGCAGGGTGAGGGTCAGGGGGACTTAATAAGTAGGTTAGTGATGAGGAAAACTGCAGTTACTATATAGGTTATAGGGGGGGGTTTTAGGGTTTAGGGTTTACTAACCTACTTACTAAGTCCCCCTGACCCTCCAAGCAGGGCTTATGCTCTAAACCCAGACCCTCAGCCCCTTTCCTAAATCTCAGATCCTGCACCCTCAACCCTAAACCCCGAAAACTCAAGCTCTCTTCCCCATTTCTATCCCTAAATAACCCTAGTTTCTACCAATGCGCCATTTGATGGGAGACCCCCTGAACCCTAAACCCTGAACCCTGGCGCTGCAAAAAAAACAAACCCTAAACCCTGAACCTTACACCCTAAACCCTAAACCTTAAACCCTAAACCCTAAACCTTAAAGCTTAAACCCTAAACCCTACACCCTATACCCCTTAGACCCTAGACCCCTTAAATTCCACTCCCAAAGCTTGCCTCAGGGTGCACAGGGGTCCTGGGCCTGGTGTGTGAAAAGCGAGGGGACCGCGCAGGCGCGTGTGAGCGTTTTGGATGCCTGGGGGTTTTGGGGTTTGGGGACTGGGTTTAGGGTTTAGGGTTGAGGGTTGAGGGTTTAGGGTTTAGGATTTAGGGTTTAGGGTCGAGGGTTTTAGGGTCTTTAGGGGATCTGTGGGGATATACAGGGTTTAGGGTTGAGGTCTCAAGTTTCAAGAGTTAAGTGGAAACTACTATTCCATGGAGTGCGCAATCACACAGTGTCTGCTTGGAGTGCCCGAGTCCATGGTGCTCCTACAGAGCCCAACCACAGATTGTCCCCACAGAGCCTGACCAGCATGTCTTCAGTATGTACGGAAGCCGAAGCATGACAGGTATCCTGGAACAAATGTTGGGATGGGGATGCTCGAAGGGTTCTTTCGCTAAGCCTAGCTTAAAACTCCCAAGCCCTGAGCCTAAACTCGGAACCTCGAACCATTCAGTTGCCTGCGCAGGACAAGAAGCTGGGCGTCACAGCGTTGGCACAGTCGAGCGATAGCCCGGGTTACAGCTTGCTGTTTCCTCTTGCAGCTCTTCTGGCCCTAGGGCTCTTCTAAGCTGGCAGGGCTAAGATCTTCACAGGAATGGTGCTGGTTTTGCATTGCTACCAGCAAGAGTCCCATACTTCTCAGCAAAAGGGGGAACCCCCCCTAGACACCTGAATGCTACAGTCGGTGGTTGCTGTACGGCCTCCCAGATAATATCAAAAGTCTATAGCACCTTCCAGCTTGACTGCATGTTACTGGTTCTTGGCCCTAAACCCCAGGCCCTATATCACCCCCCCACATATTTCCTTATTCACTGCTAAGAACCAGTAAGGCATTTCGAAGCGTAGCTCGTTGCTAGGGATCTGTGTCAGGTCCCTGCGTTTCGTGCCCGAAGGTTCACTGGACTTGGTGACTTTCCAAACGGCACATGACTTTCATGACAACGCGTGCATGGCGCAGAAATGTTAATGTTTTATTGCCCAGGCTCACAAGAGTCTAGCTGCAAGCTTTACCAAGCGCTGAATTTTCTGAAAAGTCACGCTCTTCCACTCTCAGTCCCGAGCGCTTGAGCAAAGCTTGTGGAAGTCCCTTGAGTCACAACGTAGCGCGAATGCCCTCAAACGAGGCCAGCGCACGGAAGCGCTCAGCAACCGCTGCCTAAACCTGTACCATGCAGAAATCCACAAACCGCAATAAAGGCAAGCATTTTTTGGTTTTATTTTCAGCCCTCCCGTTGAGGATGGCGGCATTTTCAGGGACGCTTCTTGCTTCCATTTTCATCATCTCGCCACAAGGCGAGGTTCCCTTGAACGGACCTTTTTGCTGAAATGGTAGTGGCTGGACTGGAATTGGATTAACTGGCAATAGCAGTTGCAGTGGTGGAAGCAGCAGCAGGAGGAGGAGGCGGAGGAGGAGGACGACTGCAGCAGCAGCAAAACAAGTCCTGCTGTACCTGCTTTGCATGATATCGCTTTGGCAGTCGTAGGCTGTTGATATCCAAGGCCGTGCTATACTTGGCTGCATGAGATCCATCTTCAAGCAGGAGATGAAAGATTGTTCATACCTAAGTAATCGGGGATTTAGACAACCCTTCGCAGAGGTCATCTAGGGAATTTAGATGGTTGTTTAGGGATCTGTAATTAGGAATCATTTAGATTTTGGAGAACCAAGTGGACAAACAACATGAAATGACGCTGGGATTATAAAGAGGTTTCTTTACATGCCCTAAACCCTAAACCCTAAACTAAACCCTATACCCTAAACCCTATACCCTATACCCTAAACCCTTTACGCTAAACCCTATACCCTAAACCCTAAACCCTTTACCCTATACCCTAAAGGTCCGTTGAAGGCCTGCAAATTCAGAGTGGAACGCCGCCCGGAGCTCCTGGTGCTTCTGTTTACTGTGGGATTGTAGGGGTCCTTAGTGAGGATTATGTAGAAATGCCTAATGAGGGTTGCAGAATATCAAGGGTTTAGGGTTTAGTATTTAGGGTTCAGGGTTGAGGGTTTAGTATTTAGGGTTTAGGGTTTAGTATTTGGGGTGGTTTAGCTTATTCCTGCTAGGCCGAAGACTTTCACCAAGACTTTGCAATGTTTTGCCCCTCCCTCCCGTATCGAGTCTGACATGACATAAAGGCTGGTAATGAATTCTGAGTAGATCTCAGTAGATGAGTGGATTACCTCCAACCTTTTGCCGTTATGTAATATATTTATATATATATATATACAAGCCTCTAGCTACTAGGGCTTTGAGATCAGGAGCATTTGTTATTTAGATGAGGGGAAGCCTGCAACTTTTTCACGCCAACAGGGGCATGCCATTTTTTTTTCTTTTGCTGGCATTCTGAAACAACTGGCCCGGTACGGAAGGGGTTTCACTGCTGCATCTTTGCTGAAGCGAGTTGGCCATTTCGTGGATTTGGGGGTAGAGTTCTGCCCAGAATGGATTCTTGGGGAATTTAACGTTTTCTTGTGGCAGCACATGCCAGAAGCGGGCAAATGAAGTTTTGCGCACCACCCCATGGAACGCAGCATTGGGATGGGCTTGCAAATTTCAATCCACCATGTACAGCCTCGTTGTTATACCCAGGCCCAGCTGGCAGTTGCCTTCAACCTGCTGGAAGTTGAGTTTCTGGTGCCTAAGGGGGAGTGGGGGAGTGAGGGTAATTTTTGAGAAATTGCCCTGTTGTCAACTGCCGGTTGAGTCGTTATACCGGTGCCTTGTGGCACCTTCATCCTGCCGACCAAGGTGCAGAAAAGACTTGTTTTGCGTGCTTTCGCAGGAGCCTGCATACGAACCCTATACCCCAAGCATTTTTGGCTGATTCTCCGTTTTCGTCATCTTCCCTAAGCCCTCAGCCCTAAACCCTAAATAGTAGTTTCCATTTTCTTTTCCATGCCATTCCTAAGTACGGTATTCTTGGGTCCCTTTGTGGTGCTGGACTCACTTCATCCAATGTGTGACCTAAGTGTCCTAGTACTCTTATACAGGGGCATGGAAAAGAACATGGAAATCACTATTTAGGGTTTAGGGTGTAGGGGTATGACGCTAAAAATGGAGAATTCCTTGGAACAGAATCCATGGAACATGAAATGGAATGGTGGTTATGCTATACAGGGGGTTATACGGGAGATGGTGGTGTCTTGGGTTGCATCGCATGATGTCACTTCGGGTCGTTACTGTAAAGATGCATGACCTACTTGATACTGTTCTTCCAGAATCCTGAAGGGCAAGGGTGGTAGGTTTTGGGGTGCAGGGTGTAAGGGCTTGTAAAACAGAATGACTATGATGGTCTAATGCGTTTAAGATACGGCAGCTCATTTATGTTACTCACCCCTTTAGGTACACCCTTAATGAAGCTTGTTTAAGGATAGCCAGCACGAATTAAGGCTAACTAAGCGAGAGCCTAGGGGGGATACTATATAAATCAGGGGTAGTAGGGTGACCCCTAAAGGGAAGCGTTTGTTCGAGAAGCCGTGGCCTTGTTGCGGCCCTTGTTTGCCGGATTCCTTGCATGGTTTAAGTTCAGGGTTGACGATTACCGCCTCACCCTAGACCCTAAACCCTAAACCCTAAGCCTTAAACCCTAAATCCTAAACCCTGAATTCCTTCATGTTGGGATGACCGTGGAGGGATGCCAGCATTTGTTTACTAAGTACAACAGCCGGCCTTTAAAAATACGGGGGCATGGTCCCATGTCCTTCGTACAATTTGGTATGAGGTACGTTTAATAGGCACATTGAAATCATTGCGGTAATCGTTCTTGTGTCAACAGTACATACTCCCTTATATACAACCTCCATATGCATCCAGCTTCGATTTTTCATTGTCGCCTTCACCATTACGTCCTAAACGATATATAATGTCTCTACAACGCCCCCTAGAACCCATACACAGCCCCATAAACTTTATATAGACCTTACAGACTTCACATACCTACACTATATAAAGCCTCTAGACCCTAAACCCTAAGCCTAAACCTTAAACCCTTAACCTGAAGCAACCCCGAAGCCACCAAACTCCAAACCCTAAACCCCAATCCCTACAGCTTAAACCCCAAATTCTAAAACCCACCGTACCTCCTATCCTAGACCCTAACCATATGGTGGGTGGGGGTGGGGGGCCCTTGTTTTTTCAATTTCTCCTATTGGAGGCCCTTCGCAGACAGCGTCTGGAGGCGGACGAAAGGCGCTGGGCTCATACAGAGGTTTAGGGTTTGATTAGGGTTTAGGCTTCAGGGTTTAGTGTCTAGGATTTAGAGCTTGTAGTTTAGGATTTGGGGTTTAGGCTGTAGGGTATAGGATTTAGAGCTTAGGGCTTAGGATTTAGGACTCAGGGTTTAGGCTTGCTTGGAGGATCAGGATAATTCTGCCCCAAGCGCAAGAGGTCATGGAGAGCTTATATTCGGTTTATCAAGGGATTTTTGGACGGTGTGGGGTAAGCATAACCCAATTAGAGGTGTACTTATACCCAAATATAGGCCTTGTAAGCACCAGTTAAAATTGGTCATTATTACCCTGAGCCTCCAAGTAGAGGGCAGTTGCGGGGAGGGGGGGGGTTATGGACAATTACATCTGAGAGGGTACTTTGAGGAGTCCTTTTTAGGTGGACCCCCACTAACAGTCACTACAGGGGATAATAGGGATTATATTAGGGTTTTCTTATATGCTTATTATTCCACTATTACAGGGTGGGGGGTCCTCCTAAAGTCCTTTTGGTAAGAGTTTTCGATGGACGTCTCAAGAACGCATCCCCTTCTTCGAGGTCTTGGAAGATGGGGAACCTGGGGGCCTGGTATGTACGAGGCCTTCTAACAATATCTAACAATGATGCCCTAAATCTAAGCCCCTAGACCCTAAACCCTGAACCTTAAACCCTAAACCAAACCCTGATCATTTGTGAGTGTGGGTTTAGGAATACGCGATGTAAAGGCCTAAGCTATTGCTCTAATAATGGAGAATCAAATGGAAAGGAAACTAGAACATGAAATGGAAACTAAGGTTCCATAGGAGATTCTGGGAATAATCGCCGAATCCTATAGTTCTGGGTTATTTGTATGATTACTGTATAGGGTACGTCAAGCAGGAGTCAGCATCACATTCCAAATTCTTTCGCCCGCTACAGTCTAGGATGTAAGGTTTTGGAGCTTCAGGGCTTGAGCCCAAACCCTAAACCGCTTAGGATATCCATCGGCCTTGTCCCTGTCCTGCCTAGAGCTTTCGCGGTCTGAAGGGTATGGAGCTGAAGGTTTCACCTGTTCTCTCGACTTGAAGATTATTTCTCATAGGGATACTGTAGTTCCCAATATAGTTAGATTTCGAAACTGGGTAGAGTATTCTGTGAGAACCAGAAAGTAGCGCTTACTTGGGAGTTTCTCCAAAGCAGTCTGCACATAGCCTCAAGGGGGACCCTCGCAGTCAGTCTGCGGCAGCCTGTTTTGAGAAATGCCCGCTAGGTATTTGTTGGCACCAACAGCGCAGCTGGAGGATATTTGGTAGGTCCTAAACTTTTCTTTTTCAACAGGCAAGCTATGGTTGATCTTGCTCAGCCGCAGTGGTTCGAGAACCCAAAACTTTGTTGCCGAACTGTGTCTGCAGAGCCGCCATGGGCTGGATCAAGGTGATCTCGCTTTGATTTCTCAAAGCCAGATTCGAACAGATGGGCATCTTCCGTGCACGTTACGCCCACTCAAATTTGCCCTGTTTGAAGGGGGCAGACTCGATGCAAGTTCTTTCACTGGAATTCGAACAGCATGATGAGCCGGAAAAAACATCCTGACAGTCGATCTTTGAGGTTGACGTACTTGAAGGTTGCGCTGACTTGCTCCTGCACTGCTGCCAGCGCCCTTTCGAGATCCTGCTATTGTGCTGGCACAGCTATCTTTGCGCACTTGACCACCTTCTGCAAGCTGGCACTGATACCTATACCTGCTGGGCGTGTGCTTGTCTTGCCGCCCACGCTGGATGCCACGCACAGACGCGGAGAAGGCAGAGGGATAGCCTCTGCTCGTTGACTTGGGCTAATGATGTTTCACCCAGCAACACGCTGGCCATGGACATGTGCGGCCTTGTGAAAAACAGTTCTTGGCAAATGTAAGCAAGTTTGCCTTGATCCCAGGAGAACTTGTGAGATGTTGCCCGAAATTACTTTCACAAGCCCAAGCCGTTTGTGTCCTTTCTGATAACTTTTGCCAGCCTCCCCTGTACTTTGGGACTTGTGCCCCAAACTTGCTCAAGAAGACCCACCTTGAAGAGGCTTTATTCCGTTGCAAGCAGGGTTCCAAAACTGGCTCAGGGTCAGACTATGGAGGGCTAGCTAGGACTTCCCACGGCTAGGGCTATTGTGCGTGCATTGCACCTAAATCCTAGACCCTGAACCCTAAACATCTAAGGCCCCTGAATTTTGCGTCAAGCCTACTACTAGCTTGGCCCACTGGAAGCTGCGTAAGCATGAGTGAATGGGGTGATTGCCTGTAATCATTATAGCCGTTCTAAACCCTGTAGCAACCCCAGCGTTAAAGAGTTGATGGATCTATGGCAATTACACATCTGAAGTCCCAGGCTTCCACCTCATGGTGGTGCTTTCTACTACTTAAACCTTAAACCAACCCAGAGAAAACCCATGTTACAACCAGGCAATTATCCTATAGTCTCCAGTAGTTACTACTATCCTTAATGCCTATGTTTCCTACCAAGCCATAAGCGTGCAAGGCAAGAGCGCCTCTTTGACCTCATGTACGTCCGTGCCGCGCAGGCCGAGGGCTCGGAATGGTTCTTTCGACCTCGCACTTAGGTCTCCCTTGGGTGGACCCCCCACCCAGTAATTTACGTAATAGTGACGGTTGAGGTCAAGGCTTTGCCTGTTTTCAACGGGATTGTTAGCAAGGAAGTCTTCGGTCTCCCAGCATAAGGTGCATACGTACCGAAGATTTTGGCTGCGGAGGTTTAACGGTCTCGAGCGTCAAAAGGGAAGATGTTGGTGCCCCAGTGCTTCGGGTGATTTGGGCTCATGATTTTGCAGGCGTGGGGGTTGAGTAGCACTGGCACAATGTGCCAAATACATGATTTTGCACGCCTGTTGAAGTTGCCGTGCTCTCATGACTGCGTATCTTGAGCTCAAAGGCTCCGCACCAACCGAACAAGATTAACGAGCTCTGAAAATCGGCAGTTTCCATAAATAAGTGGGCTCCAGTATAGACCCCAAAATATTGTGACCCTTTTTGTCGAGACCCCCCAAAATAGGTACCTTCGATTTAAGCTCAATCTGACTAAGCCTGGTTTAGGGTTTAGGATACCCTAGAATTGCAATCTAATCACCTGTGAAATTCGGAAGCCTCAAAGTGAGCCCGCGAGTACTTTCAGCCCAGCAGTAGTATATCCCAAACCACAAGCCTGGACCCCAAAACCAGACCTCAGACTCCAAACCCTTAACCGTGAACCCTAAGACTTGACACCCTACGCCCTAGAAGGTAAACGCTAAGGCCTGAAAAGATCCAAAGCCCGAACCCCAAACCCCATTTATCCCTGTAAATTTTCCTCTACATGCTTATCTGTACCTATACCTTCCTATATCTCCTTACATTTCCCCATTACCCCTTCAAACCCTACACCCTAAACCCCTAACCACCCATCTTCCAAGGAGAAGGAGAACCGGAGGCAGATCTCTGAGTTCGAAGAGCTTGGACCTCGGTGTGTAGAGTTGAACGTGTTGTAACTTGGGGGTCCCAGGTTTAGGGTATAGGGTTTAGGGTTTAAGGGTTTAGAGTTTAAGGGTTTAGGGTTTAGGGTTAGGATCTAGGGGAAAATTTTTTATAGGGCTGAAGTTAGATGTCCTTTAAGGAGTTTATGGGTTATCTGAGCTTAAAAAGGGTTCAAGGTTCTGTAAAAGGTATATACAGGATGTCCAGGGTCACAAAGGGGTATACGGGACATCTAGGGTCGTGCAGGGTGCTGAGTGAATCAAATCCGCAGGTGATGACTTAGAGATTTTGAGGTGTCAGTCTTGAATCATGCAGGAATTGGGCTTGAATCGGGGATCGCGTATCTCGAGAGCTGCCCCAAATCCTAACCTCTACAAAGCTACTGAAGCAAACCAAGCTTGAAGCCCAGGGACTTTGCTCTGCATGTACATACCCCTTCACAAGTATTGATGAACCAGGTCGGTACTCTGAACCCTAAACCCCTTTATTCTCGCCTTGTGTGTGCTACCCTACCCGGGCCGTTCTTTAGGGGGGTTGGGGGATTAGGGGAAGCTTGGGGGTAATTCCTTTCTGAGGCTCTTAGCACAAGAGCTAGCGAAGCGGAAAGCGCAGGAGGCCTGTCTTGCTTCATTCAAGGGCTGCAGGGGCTTCTACAGATTATAGTGTAATGTAGCCTCTTGTAATACATTGTATAGTAGATTATAGTAGATCTTAGCATATTGTAGCATATTGTAGTATATTATCGTATATTGTACAGATCCATAGTCCCTTCAGACTCGCGTTAAACATCCCCTGGCTCATTGATTCCAACTTCTCTTCATTGGGGGGCCTCACATACTAGTCTGAATATGTGACTCTGCTCCTAGCATGTTATGAAAGCCCACAAATCTTTCAGACAGGGTCCTACTTCTGGTTTACTTACTTGGAGGCTCGAGGGGACTTAGTAAGTAGGTTAACAATGGAAACAACTACGGTCACTAAGTTACTTTCTGACTTCCAAAGGTTCTTAACCTACCAACCGAGTCCTCCCTGAACCTCCAAGTAAGCCCCTCAACACTAAACCGCAAACCCCAAACTCTTGACACCAAGCCCTAGCCCTAAACCCTAAGCCCTAAAACCTTCCTAGCTAATGGCGTCTGACTAGTGGAGTGAAGCTTCGAAATCCTTCGGCATCTGAAGTTCATCCTCCATGTGGGGGCTTCCTAAAATTAGGGGTACCCTTTAAAGGGGGTTTTAGGAGTTATAGTTATATAGGCTTTAGGGATAAGGGTTTAGGGTTTTCCCAAAATTAGGGGTGCCGTTTTGAGGGTCCCCCCATATGAAGGATTACAGTATGTTTGGGTGTATATTGGGGTCCCCCTATCTAGGGAAACTAACATGTCTCCTTTAGAAGTCTGTAGGTCGCAGTGTGGCAGGTGATTTTGTTATATATCCACCTAAATTCTAAACCCTAAACCCTACATACAGTCTCCAAGGGCATGGAAAAGGTGCACATTCTGCCCCACATACCTGATCTAAGTATGTATTCAAGAGTTACCTCAGCACCCTTCAGTATGCTTACTGCAGGTGCGAAAGGAGGTCGCCCGCCAACAGGCGGGAGCCGTGGCTTGGGGCAGGATTCGGAACCCTTAGCTGAGAGGCAGTGAAGGAATGGAGCCTTAGGTTCATCATATTTCTATAGTCCCCCATAAAGTAGATAGAATATGAGATTTATCGGGATCCTGTTATGATATTGGGCAATTGCATATTCTATCTACTTGAAGGGGACAAAAGGTACCCCGGGCTCTAAGAATCCAACAGCCAGCCAAAAATCTTGACCTAAACCCTGATGTAATCACGGGCAGCGAAGTGCGGGGTCATCATCAACAAAGCTTGCCAGAACCTATTCGTAGCCGGCTTGAAAACATGCACCTAGAGGTGACAAAGCATGCCAGCATGCTGGGGTCCATACTTCTCAACCCAAGAGCTTGGGAAATTGGGTTTACGAATTCGTTGGGTGCTTCGAATGTAGGGGTGTCATTGAGGTTTAGGACCGAGTTTGGGATTCAGCGCAATCGTTGGGGTTCACGAACCCTAAGCCAAGCCTGCAACCCTCAACCCTAACGGTCAGGTGTGCAATGCCTCTGAGGAGCTCCGCGTCCTCAAGGACTTGTGTTTCATGTGTAAGCTCAGGGGGGATGTTTCCAAGCATGAGAGGCCCTTTCCTAGTTATTACGGACCATAATCTCGATATACTCCGTTTACAGCCATAAATCTGCGCTTTTTCCAGCTTTTAATGGGCTCCAGGGCAGACTAGGGGCTTTGGGGCTTTACAGGTGTGGGGGACTAGGGCTTCGGGTTTAGGATGTTTGGTTCTCAGGTTGAATGCCAGGAATAGGGTAGAATAATATACAAATTGGCAAGCCCCCCCAACATAAAAAAGGAACATAAACAACCTAGGAAAATAGAACCCACCATATATGGGTTTCAACTTCACGAATGTAGGGGGTGTAGGGAGCTTTCTGAAAAGTCAAGCAGGCGCCCAAATTTTGGGAGGTCGCCCTTGGCATGGCTTACCTTCTGACGCGGTTAAGGTTTAGAGTTCAGGCTTTCAGGTTTAGGATTCAAGGTTTAGGGTTTTGAGTTAAGGGTTTAAGGTTTAGGCTTCAAGGTTTAGGCTTCAAGGCTTAGGCTTTAAGGTTTAGGCTTGAAGGTTTAGGGTTTGAGGTTTAAGGATTAGGTTTTAGGGTTCAAGGTTGGTAGTTTCCAAAAATGGCCGGACCCAAATGTAGATCCCAAAGAATCATAATCCTTGGTTTTGGGACTCCCCCAAACCCTAAATCCTAAACCCTAAACCTGAAACCCTAAACCCTAAATCCTAAACCCTAAACCTTAAACCCTAAACCCTAAACCTCTGACTCTGGAGCCGCCCAAGTGTTCTTTGGAGCCCCAGAACTAGTGTGAAAGCTCATTGCTCGCAAGGTAGGATTTTGTGAACGGATTCTTACACATGGACCAGCTATGGGGGATAGTTGGTCTACGTACCACGCGCCAGAAGGCTCCAAGTTTATGTGAGCCATAGTCTAAACTCCTTATAGGGGTTATATAGGGGAGTATATAGGGGATTACTATATGGGTCCTTAAGAGGGATGCTAGGAGTTGAGACTGTAGCTCATGTGAAGATGGATTGCTTGCCGATACTGATTTGCTGGGCAGGAGAAGCTGCAAACTGCCCAGGTCAACAAGGCGCATGGTCTGAGTTTAGGGTTTAGGGTGTATAGATTGGGTACGGCCCCCCACCTCATTAACTGTTGGATAATATGTACAATATAATTATATACAGCCCTTAATATGACCCCTTACGCTGTTGCAGGGGGGGGGGTAGTAGGTAAGAGATCTAATGTAGCATGCTAACGGCTTTTGGATGTTTTAGAGGCTATGCGACGAATACTTGTGAGACTTTCGGCGGTTGTGAGTATTGGTAGTGGAACTGTCATTGAAACAGTCGTGATTGAACGTACAGCGGTCTTTGCTCTGTAAGAAGGGGTTACTCAGATTTCGGACGTTGAAACGAGGATGTAGGTTTGATCGGAGTTATAGCGGGAAGATACGGACATCTTATATGGCACCGCAAGATTTCGGTTTAACGGTTTAGGCGTTTGAGGAGGTTCCGAAATGAGGTAGCCATCTACACCCGAGTATGCTATAGTCCGTGGCTAAGGACTCCCCACAAACGCGGCTCCTAATTGTTGGACACCCAGTATGCTAAGTTAAGCAAGTATCCTGAGCTGATGTCAGGCCTTTCGCGGGGTGATCATGTCGGAGCAAGACGTAAACCTTATACCCTGAACCCTAGTATTGCTGTTGGTTAGGGGTAGATAGAATATGGCTTTGGGTATATTATAAGAAGATCCCCATATACCCCATATTCTATCTACTTAAGGGGGACTATAAAGTTTGGGGCCTGGCACTGTCAATGGACAAGGCCTTGCATGGCGTCAAAGGTACCATAATGACCATACTATGATTGCAAGGGTTTGGGGCTTAGGGCCTAGGGTTTTGGGTTTTTAGGGTCTAGGGTTTGGGGTTTAGGGTTTAGGTGGTATACAGGGTCATGCAGGGTTTTGCCCCTCCTTTGTAACAAGCTTGCCGACAAAAGATAGCAATGGAGAAAGACAGAGAGAAAAGGCTTAGGTTTTGGGTTATTAATGGCCCAAGGTGTAAACACAATGAATTGTGCAGAGGTGGGCTATGTGTAGGACAAGGATCTCAAAATTGGGAAAAGGATTCCAGGGAGAAAGGCTTTGGGCTTTTGGATCCAGGGAGCTTCATGAACCACAATCCAGCAAAGCAGAGAGCGAGCCCCATTCATTCCCCAGTCCTGAGACGTTCCTGGACCCCTCAGGACACCCCAGTTTTGAGAACACTGGCATATCAACTCGCGAACGACGGGATCCAGGAACGAACGCGTAGCCTGACAGACCTAGCCTAGCACAACATCTTCTTGAACAGCCGCGAATCTTGCGCCATGATTGTTGGAAAGGGCCTGAGCATGCGTCTTTACAGAACCTATTCATCCTAAACTCCAAACCCTACATGCTAAACCCAAAACCCTAAATTCCGATATATCCCTCCCCGAACCCAAGCTCCGTCCCCTACGTCCGAGTGTGGAGGTGCGTGCCAGGCAGCTGCTGGAGAAGCAGGCTTCAGCTTTCATAAGGGGCCGAGGGTATGACAACTGCGTAAAATTGCTGCAATTTTGGGAGCTCCTTGAAGCGATTCCAGGGATGCAAAGGGTTTGAGGTTTTGGGACCTTGCGATGTGGTTTGAGAGAACATGGGATTTCAGGATGATTCAGGTTTTTGGGTTTAGGGGCGAGTGTATGTGTGGGATGTCCGCTTGGGGGAGGTGGACCCAACCTCATTTGTTGATTTTTTCCGGTCTACTTCATAGAACCTAGGGACCAGCTTTTTTTAGCAACGTGCGAAGGGAGAATAATTTGGACAAGCTGCCATCTACAATTGGATTCCAATCTTCTAGAAATGCGCTGGAAAACTCAATGAGAATTCCCCTCAAGAAGTTCCGTGGGAACAAGTCAGACTGCATACCCCAGCGATACACCGTAAAACCTCCTGAAATGACGTACGCCAGACACGGGAAACCTCAAGCCCAAGCGATGCTGCACTATGGGAGCTTAAGCCCTCAACAGGGTTTGGGGTTTAGGGTTTAAGGTTTGGGGTTTAGGGGTTTAGGGGTTTAGGGTTTAGGGTTAGGGTTTACCAAGTCCAAAGCTCTTGAAGCCACAAGACCCCAAGTCAGGATACATTGCAACCCTTCCAGCGTTCCCACGCGACCCCCGCGATAGTTTGCAATTTGCCTTATCCCCTCCCCGGACATGGAACACCTTGATTTTTCCAAGAAGAGACTTTAACAAATGGAGCACGCATTGAACATCAGGGGGGCGCGAGTGTTTGTAGCCCCATAACCCTAAACCTTAAACTCTACACCCTAAACTCTACACCCTAAACCCTACGCCCTAAACCCTAAACACTACATTAAGTGAGGGGGAATGGATGAAGCCAGGACCGCGAGCGGAGTGAGATGGAGCAGCAGGGCGCCGCCCACGCGCTGCTGGAGGCTGGTGGCTTGTAATGTCCGGCTTAGTACGGGTCTCTACAATAAGGTATAATATATTACAGATCCTTATGGTACATTATGGTTTAATATGGTTTTTCCATATTATAGGTCCCTACAGTCAGGGGTACAATATTTTGGGGACGTGTAAGGGAGACCTTTGTTTTGGAAATACACTTTTGGGGGGTATGAGGGCTGATGGGGGTTTGTTTTGCATGTAGGCCCCTTGTGAAGGTCCTCCATTCGAGTGCTCCATTTTTGTCTTTACAGGGCATGTATGGCAGCCGGAGTTTGCGAGAACAAGGAATTCCCAGCTGAGAGAAGTGACTGGAAGCTTTCCAGCCGGAGTTCTACGCACAGCTTACCCAGAACGGCAGACTCGATATGTGCTTGGGTTTTGCTCGTAGTTACAACTTCATGGTGAGCCCTCAGACAGAAACACTGCACGTCCGAATCTAAACCCGAAACCCAAAAGTATTTCGAACCGCCAACCCTACCCATTGTGTTTCTTGGAAATAGAAGCCTTTGCATCGCTTGCTCTCCTCTCGTCCTTGGACCGAACCAACCCAAGCGCCAGAAATAATCCTTGATAGGCGTTATTCAGGCTTTGCATGATATAGGAGTTTTCTGTATATACAAAATATACATATATTTGTGTATATATATATATACATATTTAGATATCTGGGGAATACATGGGGTTATAGGCAGTATGATTCAAGGATTATATAGGCTTAGCGGCGAGGGGTTTAGGGTTTAGGGCCCAGGGCTTAAAATATACTGGTTGGATAGAGACATACTACCTAAGTCCAGGTTGAATCTTAAAGCTAAGGGTGTAGGGGGATTGTTATTTGCCCTTGACTGTTCTTCCTTGTAACGTGATGACAGCCATGGTGGCCGAGGCAAGCAAAACCCTGAAAGCTCAAGCAATGAAGTTCAAATCATCGGGGGGGTCCTTCTCAAGGCATCAGTGGATCTGAGTCTGAAGCACCCAGAGCTCTCGACCCTAAAGCTTGAATTCCTGTCAAATCAGCGTTTGCAGGAATCACGGGTTCGCTTCTAGACACCAAAGCAACATAGCTCTTGGTGGAGGTACGCCCCAAAGGGACCCCCCAACCCTACACTCTACCGTACCTATCCTTAAATAACGCTGTGTTATATCCGCATATGTCCCTAGATCTCCCTCTAGAGCCTACATGAAAGGACTCTAAACCCTCCAAACCCCATCCAAAACCCTATACCCCTAAACCTTAAATCTAAGCCCCAAACCCTAAACCCCCGGAATGCCCAAATGTGGAGCCTGCAGGCACGCCGCCTGGAGCTCGAGCAAGCAGAGCTCCAAGAGCAGCAGAAAAAGGCCAGGACAAGTATGAGTAGGTTTAAGGTTTGGGGCTCAGCGCGCGCGCTGCGTGCGCGCTTGCGTGACGAAAAGAAGGTTCTAGGGCTTCGGCAGGGTTTCAGGTTCAGGGCTTTTCTTACCTTTGGTTAGCTAGGAATGAAGATGAATGTTGGACGTTATAGTAGTCCCTATAAAACCCATTATAGTAGTTTCCATTTTCCTTTGCATTTCCTTTTCCATTCCTCCATTCCCAGCCAACCAAAGGCCACTCTTGGGCTACCTGCCTTGCAGCTTCCTACAAGGTGGGAGCGAGCGTTGACCTCCCCCGGGCGTTTGTCTTGAATCTTCAGCTCTGCTGCAATCTGCACTCCTCCAATCCTAGAGCTTTGTTATATCAAGCTCTCAAACCGTGGCCTTGCAATCCGCACCTCCTAGAAACCTGGCACCCTAGATCCAAAGTTCCATATCCTCAGCCAAAAGCGTTGAAGTGTGAGAGCCTCAAATGTCTCGCAGCTGCTAGGCGCTCGCCAGGCAAGCGATGCTCAAAGCAAACCAGGCAGATCATGTAGTTTACAGGATTTGGGGTGTCTGGGTGTAGGGTTTGCGTAGGGGTTTCCGGTTTATGACGATTCAGCGCTTAGCATTTTGGGGAAGTGACCGGGGGTCCTGTGTTGTCATTCGTCTTGTTTTGCTGCTAAGCATGTTAAATGAAGTCACTATAACAAGGAAAGTCTATCCTATACCGCACACCCATACTATGGTAATTCAGCTTACCTTTCCAAACAGCAGCCCAGATGGGGGATTGATGTCTTGGGATGCCTCCAGGATTTTTGCAAGAGCTTTGGCCGTGGAATTCTGGTAAGCTTGGCTAGCATTGCTTGTTTGGATGACACAGGTTAGCATTGAATCCCTACAGTAATTCGTAAACACTAAAACCTAAAGTATTAAGGGAAGGAACCCCATGATCTCCCTATAATCCCCTCCTGTCCGTAAGCATCTTCTGGGCCTTCTTCCTGAGAAGCCCCCATATAAAGCGTGTAAATCTGTCTAGAGCTTTGTCAATCACACGAAGCCCTTTTAGATGGCAGCTTGGGATAGCTATACTTCCCTTATGTTGGTACAAGGGAAGCTATTCACAAATTGGGGTCTCCCAAAATTAGGGGTACCTTTTTGGGGGTCCCCATAATCAAAATGTTTGGGGATCTGTATTGGGGGTCCCCTTATTTTGGGAAACTACCAAATATTTTGGGCGGGCTTCAAGGTGTCACCCAGTTCTGCATGCGGAAATGCTGCCTTGCAAGGAGCTCATCGCGCGGAAAGAGCAATCGCAGGAGGCAGCTGGCTTGGGGTCCAGGGTGTAGGGTTTAGGGGTTTGGGGCTTTAGGGGTTGAGGGGTTTAGGGGTTCAGAGGTCAAGGGTTTTAGGATTTTGGGCATTGGGTCCAGGCAGGGTGCGCGTTACATACGAAGGAGGTACGCGTTGCTTTCATAGTAGCATGCTTTTTCTTTTGACGTTGCAGTGGGGTTTGGCATATGAGCACCTCAGAAAATTGAGGCCTTATTGGGTACTCCCCCCACTTTCCGTCTTTCTTTCAACAAAACCCAGGGTTCCAAAGGGCCCACAGGGCTCCCCAGTTTTCGAAATACTTATTTAAGGCTTTCGAGGAGCGGGGGCTTGCTGTCCTAAATGCCAAACCAAGAATTCCAAAACAGAGGTTCGAGAAACCTGCGCATGTCTGTGCGTTTGCACTTAGCGCTGTACGCTGGACCCCCCCCCTTCAACTCTCGGCCTATCCCCTAAACCTTAAGGCCTGAACCCCAAAACCCCGGTACCTAAGACTTAAGACCTGAAACCTTAGGCTGCTACCAAGCTACTCTGCTCCAGGCGGCGCAGGAGTTTGAGAAGGACCGGGCTGCTGTGGAGGAGCCCTGAGACCCTTCACATGGTTTCAGGGTCTTTAGGATATTCCTGGGAATACTTTGTCCATGATCCCTATATATTTTGATGTGAACCTGTAAGAAGTACATGTGCATGGGGCCCCTAAAGCTATCCCAGTTTTGCGGGGCAGTTTATGGGGTGGGGTCTAGGGGTGCGCGGCTGGGGTGTTTGAGGTTTAGGGTTTAGGGCATAGTGCCTATCGGGTTGAGGAGGTTTGGTCTAAGTTTTTTCAGGCGCTGGGGGATTCAGGGTTTAGGGCTTACAGGTTTGGGGGTTTATTCTGTTGGGATTTGGGGATATGTGTGGGGTGGTTGGTATCGTAGGGCTTGCTGACTGATGGGTGAGGAACGCACGGGAAAATGAGCTGTACCCCGCAAAAGCACTGCGTTCTTTGAGTTGTGCTTTGGGGTCTACGCGTTGATGCTTCAAGGCTTTCACAGTGTTGTAAGGCATCAATTTCGTACTCCCCAAATATTACACCCTAGATAATATACTTTTTTCACCCCGCACGCCCTTACACATCCCTAAGCCCTAGGACCCTAGGAGGCATAATTAATGATGTGTTACGCAAGGGTGCATGTAGGGGACACGCGTGGGGTACGTAGGGAGCAGGGCTGAGGCTTTCAATGCCAAAATGCAGTGTACGGCTTTCAGCACTCATATACAAGATGGGCTAGCCTGAAGAAGTTAGGGCCGATGCCGGGACATGTGGCGCCCACGCAGGCGCATCACATGAGATCTCACGACCTGCAATGTTGGATTGTCCCGAACCTATCCAGCCTCTTTGTGCCAGACTGCTAGCTACAACTTCGAGCCACGGTCCAGCTGGAGCATTTGAAAGCAAATATGTGCTAGGAGGTGGTGGCGAAGGTCATGGAGGAAGATTTCAGGGACCTCGTTGCGAAGCCGCCCGGCTGCACGCAGTCCCTCAGCAGTTCCGAAAGCTTGGAACAGTATAGACCCCCTTAAGTAGATAGAATATGGCTTTGGATATATTATGATCACATCCCCGTATACCCCATATTCTAGACATGCCCCAGATCAGCGCAACATCCTGCAGATGGGATCTGACTCGACAAGCCTGACTAAGTCCTACCTGGATCCTACAGAACCCAAAGTTTTATGGGCATATGCGCCGTTCTCAATATCATGGGCCCCTGTAGGTTATAGGTTATATTTCGGCACCTAATATTCAGAGGTACCCAAAATGGGACCCTAATTTGGGAGCTGACCATATATCAGAGGAATAGAGGAGACAACCCTGAAAAGGGGTTACCAGCAACTCCAGGGCCAAATTTCTCACCAGAAGTCTAAACCCTAAGCTGGCTCGGGCTTCTTCTTCGTTGGTAGAGCAGGGGTGGGAGAATGGGAGAAGTGACGTTGACCGGCTCATCTGGCATTTAGCGCTTCCTATGTTGCCACTGTTCCACTTACTTCGAGAAGCCGCCCCCCACCACTCCCCCTGGCCGCATTGGCACTTTCCCTGCTCTTCTCAATTCCCGGCGTTTGGGGCATAAAGGGCGTAGGATTCTGCATCCAGGGTGATCAGACCAGGCGTTTGGAGACATGAGCCCTAGCCAGTAGGCCTACTCTCTTCTCCTATGCCTGCCTCTGGTCAGGATTCTATCCCGGTGCACTGTAGCAGAGGTCAAACGATACAGGATCACAACCATGTGAGTCGTGTCTGGGAAGTTACAAGTCTGTACAACCTCTCTTGATTTGGGGCTTCCTTGCCGTGGTGTCTCTTTCCAAGGAGGGTGCCTAAAAACCCTCGCGCAAAGTCACCTTGGGATCATGCTTAAAATCTGGGCTTGGCACCCTGAATACTCCCTCCACCAGGAACTCTAGACGATGAACAAGTTCCAAAGATTACCATGAGCCCCTGGCCAGGGAGCAGAAGAAGAAGGAGGTGAATCGGATACTGGCCGAGTGCGCCAGGGGCTGCGGGCTGTAGTCTCCTTGGAAATCATTCTTTCAACTTCTCGAGAGTATAACCCTAGAAGCCTAAGCCTTGAAGCGATCAAAATACCTTGAGCACTAAACTTACAACTCCTAAACCTTGAAGCGCTACGCCGTAAACCTTGCTGCGCTGAACTGCAAATCTTAAAGCGCTGCATCCGCAAACCTAGACCTTGCAGCCCTGCAACCTGAACCTGAAACCTTAAAGCTGAAGCTAAGCTCTAAACCTGAGACTGTAAACCCTCAACCCGGCACCTTAAGACCCAAATCTCTAAGCTCAACTCCTTGAGAAGCCAAAGCCTTAACCCTAAAGCCCGTTCCGCCCGGACGTCTTGCCGCAGCAAAATCATAGGTTTATTCTGCAAAGGGCTGCAAGTACAGTAAAGTCTAGAAGGAGCAGGTGATGACAACCTTAGAAAAGCCCTTTAAGTTGGGAGCGGGTTTCAAATCATTGACGGTGAACTCCTCCCACTTGGACTGCCCTAACAATCTGTTTTTTTCAGGGTTGCTCTCCCAAGTTACGCATATTCGAGACCCAAGGACCCAATGTTTGAGCTAAAGATGCTTTGAGTTTGTTTCTTAGAATGATCCGTTGGGGTTCCGTACGTTCACTCGAGATTTTTCATATGAGGGACCCTTGCAGTTCGAAAAAGGCCCGTTGGGGCTCCGTACTTGTCCATTTTGTATCGTAAGCGGCAAATGGGGTCCATATTGCTTCTTCGATAGCAAGGTCCTTGGGGTTCCATACTTGGAGCTCGGATTTTTTCACATCTCGGGCCCTTGAAGTTCATCGAGATATGGTTTGAGCACGGAGGCCGTGGCAGGCATATGCATACTAGGAGTCTAGTCTGAACTCCTTAAAGGGGGTTATATAGGGGATGATATAGGGGACTATTATAAGGGTTGTTAAGGGGGATACTAGGAGTTTAGACTAGCTCACGTCAGAACTCCTAACAAGCTGCTAGCTTGGAGGAATGGAGCCCAGCTTAGACTACTGGGCACGGTCCCCGGACTAATGGGGCGAAGCTTTGACTGATGGGAACATGAACGTTATGATGCTTTGGGCATGGATGCCCACAAGTTGGGCATGGATGCTCTGGTCATCGAACCCACTATACGACGAAGCTTATTTTGGTTCAGGCATGGATGTTCTAGTCTAGTCACCAGTGATGGCTTCATTGAAAACTTGGACAGAAGAAGTGCTGAGAGGCTGCGCAATGATTGACTTCCAAGCGGAATCTGTTGCAAACCGTAGTACTAACAGCACCCTTTTCAGTCCGGCTCGGCTACATGGCTGCACGGATGGCCAAACTCTAACCCCCAAACACGCTAAACCCTCCTAAACCCTAAATAGCAGTTTCCATATCATTTTCCATTATCCCAATATATCCCGAATATAGTAGTTTCCATTTTCTTTTTCCCCTTTCCCCTAAACCCTAAACCCCTAAACTCAACAACCAAAACCTCCCTGGCAGGTACCAACAAGCCGTGGAAGAGCGTAGACGAGAGGACCAGAGGCTGCAGGCCATCTCTTCACGGCGTTGGGTTCAGGGGTTTAGGCCTTAGGGATTTAGGGGTTTAGGGGTTTAGGGTTTAGGGGTTAGGAGTTTAGGGTGTAGGGTTCAGGGGTTTAGGGTTTGGGTCCGTTTAACGGGTTTATAGGGATTCACGGGACTATATGTGGGCATCTGAGGCTATTTCAGGATAATTCAAGGTATGAAGATCATGTTTTGGGGGCGTCTAATATATTAAGGCTTATCGTATTTTTGGGTCTATATTGGGGACCCCTCATTGGAGAAACTTGCATATTGCGGACAAGAGCAAGGACAAGGAAATGGAAACTCGGATTACGTAGGGGTGTACACGGATTGAGGTATATTATGTGGCGTTTTAGGGATGCATAGTTGTAGGGATGGAGATAGGGATATCTGGGGATGTATGGGATTTAGGGCCTAAACCGTTTGGGGCTATTAGGGGTTGAAGGGTTGGGGGCTTAGGTGCCAAATAATAAATTCAACCCTAAATCGTAAACCCATAACCTTCAGGGTTTGAAGCTTGCAGATGGAGCCATTGGGGTTTAGGTTTTAGGGTTCAGAATTTCGGGTTTAGGGTTTAGAATCTAGGGTTAGGTTCTAGGATTTAGGGTTTAGCGATCATATACGAGTCATGTGATGGTCATAGGGGGTTGGTTGGGTTTACCAAACATCCGCTGCTTATGGCCGGGGTTTTGGGTTCCGGGTGGAAGTCTCTGAGGGTTTCCAGAGGCTCCTGGCTCATGGACCTTACTCAGAGGTTTCCTGAAATTAGGGGTACCATTTTGGAGGTCCCTATAATAAGGATTATAGTATTTTGGGGTCTATATAAGGGTCCCCGTATGTTGAGAAAGTACCATTTCATGGGGTCCTAACTCGTAGGGTAGCTGGTGTAGCTGGGGCCACGAGTGCAACCCAACATGAGTTGCCACTCCCCAATTGTGCGGGCTCAGGATGTGCCGCTGGTAGATGAGACTGCTGGGCTGGAAAGCGGCAGTCGGTAGGGGGCTGTTGGGATTATGACGAAAAGGGCCGGGCCTTCAGCCGGACTAAAGTAGCGTATAGGTGCCAGTGCTCCTCATGACACCAGCAAGAGACGTGACTGAGAACTGGAATGTAGCACCAACAAGCTCTTCGATGACGCTGAGCAAGAAACAGCGCGAATGATATGTGAATTGCTCAGCCGCATTGGCTCGAGAACCCTGAAGCTTTGTTACTGAGCTGCGTCCGCTCAGACATCATGGGCTGGAAGACAATTCCTATGCTACTCCTCATTCCTATGCTACTCCTCTTGATCAAGGTGATCTCACTTTGATCTCACGTCCAAAGTCAGACGCGCGGGCAGATTGGCAGCGACGTGTCCCTACGTACCGCTGCCCATCCAAAATTGCCTCATTTGAAAGAGGCGTGAATTCAACCAGCATGAAGGAAGCATTATCCTCTTCACCTTCCGAAGTCGCTTGCTCCACGGAGGTTGCGGTTATCTTCTCAGAAACGCTCAAGAGCGTGCCTCTGGAATCCTTTCACGCTCATCGCGCCGACGCAGCTACCTAAACGCATTGCTGACCATTTTTGCTCTGATTCGCTCATCACCTCTGTCCCGCAGGGCTGCTTCTTGTCAAGCCACACAAGCTGGACGCCTTGCATAGATATGAGGAGCCTAGACCCAAAGAAGGATCTTCTCTTCTGCTCCCCAAAAAGAGTCTACACCAATTCATATGTCTACAGGCTCTTTACACATTTCCCCATGTCATCCTAGGGGACTGCCTCTTGGATCCCTTTACTTTGTTGCTGCTAAGGAACGTAAATTAAGTTACTATAGAAAGGAAACCCTACTATTTACTATAGACCCATGTTCTGGTAGCTTAATTAACGTTCCCTAACCGCAACCTAGTTTAGGGGTCCGCGCAGCGGCATTGCGCGTGAATCTGAGCTTTGGCTAATGATGTTTCACCCGACACCGCTTGGAGGTTCAGGGTAATTGGGTTATATTACTTGTTATATAAGGGTTCATATGGGGTTATGTAGGTATGTAGGGTTCAGGGCATGTATGACCCAAATATTATTGTACCAATGGCGTACATGTACGCCCCTAAGTCTCGTGGTATGTGTACAATTGGGTCAAGTTTTAAGTGCCAGTTATGATTTGACTAAAGCGGCCTTTAACCTCCAAACACGCTAGGCGCAAAGATGTGCTGCGGTGTGAAAACAACTTTCTGATAGAGAGCAAAGCTTGAAGGAATGGCATGGTTGAGGATTTAGGATTTAGGGTTGGGGGCTCAGGGTTTTGGGCAGCATTATTGGGGATGACATAGGCATTACTATAGGGATCCATTTCTCCATCTTAACCCTGAACTCTAGACCCTGAACCCTCAACCCTAAACCCTTCAAGCCCTAAACCCTAAAAGCCCTAAACCCTAACAGCCCTAAACGCTAGACCCTCAATCCTCCAGTCACCTACCCAATCACCAGTGACGCACGCGTTTGAACGCTGCGGGGACCGAGCAGTAGCCTTTTTAGGGTCGAGGCCTCCAGGGTTTAGGGGTTTAGGGCTTCAGGGGTTTAGGGTTTAGGGTTTCAGGGGTTTAGGCTTTACGGTTTTAGGGGTTTCAGGGTTCTAGGGTTGGGGGATATGCCAGGTTTAGGCCTCCATCCAGTTATCGCGGTATCTTGGGACTTTAACATACGCACCATTATTCCTTGTGTCACAAACTAAGAACCCTTGAGATGGTTATCCGATACCCAAAGACTAAAACCCTCCACCCGCTGATATCAAATATTCCTAACATATTGTAGTGTACAGACATGGTAATGTTTGATACATGGAGGTGGACGGTTTCTGATATTGGTGGAGGTTATTAAGTGGGTTAGAGAGTTCCCAGTATAAACTACGTAAGGGCCTCAAGACGTATTGATCATATGACTTGTTGTCGGAGCTTACTTCGGGGATTAGGATCTGAGCACATTTAATCCAATTGTAGACGGGCATGAGCTTTGCATCCTTATGCTTGGAGGCAGAGGAGGAGCAGCGAATTGAGGCACGGTCCTTGGATTTACCGGGTTGTTTAATAACGTTGTAGGGTTCCGTGTACCTGGACCCAGTATGCAATGCAAGTGGTCCTGTTGTTGAGCACTTGCATCCCAGTTTAGAGTTTAGGGTTTTTGCCTTGGGGTCTTGGTTGAAAGGACAGCTCAGATCTAAGCAGGGAATTTTTTTTTTGGCAAGGCCCCGCAATGTCAGAAATCGAGGGGGGATTTTCATGGCTCAGGGTCTCAGCCTGGCACGTTTTGCCTGTCGTAGTTGTCACGATGTTTTTTGTAGAGCTCTTGGGTGAACTTGGGGAGCACCGGCAATGTAAATCACCTTGGAGCTTTGAAGACCCTGCTCGCTGCAGAAGCTTAACTTCACCCTTAGCGGCGACAGTGTAGCTGGCGTCAAGAGCGTACTGCAACCTGGATGAGGTAGGACTTTTATGATTATTGCATGGTGAGCGCACATCAGGTTCCTCAGAAATACCGGTGAGTTCATAGATTGGGTTGCCAGGGCCCATATATTAGCATCCTACCATATGTAAGCCTCAGACCTTCTACCGCAATCCCGTGTGGTTTGTGTATGCCGTGGCAAAGGACATGGAAGAAGGGATCTTGAGTCCTGTGAGCTGTTGTAAGCACCTAAGCCCTGAACAATACAGTAGCTTGCATTTGTTTTCCATTTTCCTCTCCATTTGATGCTCCATTATTGGGGGATAGTATCCCTAAACCATAAACAGTAGCTTTCATTTTCTTTCCAATTCCATATACCTATATTTTGGGGGATAATATAGACCAAATCCTCTTTTCCTGAGGGTTTCCGGTGCTTCAGCCTTTAGCCCAAAACGCGTAAGCTTCAAATCCTAGTCTCCATGCCTTGGTACAATGAACACGATTGAGCCAACATGTTGTAAGCTTAGGCTTGAGGGTCTAAACCCCAAATCCCTAAAGCCTCCAACCTCTCTTGAAGAATTTGTGCCCAGCATTGCCTGAAATCCTAAACCCTCATGGGCCCAAAATGCATTTAACCCTGCTCGCGGTTTTGGGTTCCTTTTCATAGTTTAGTTGTTTGGACCTTGCATGCCGAACACAAGCCTGATCACAGGTCCTGTAACTCACAAGCCCAAGTTCTGGGTAGGCCCCTGGGATATCTAACATTTTCCCTAATGGCTTTAATAGGGGACCCTATATACTTTAATTTTTCAAAGGGTTTGCAGGGCCAACCCAGAGTTTCTGAGCCAGACGAATCGTTCTAAACGTCCCGTAGGCTGCCTTTTTAATCCCATGCCACAGGGTACACCGGATAACATGTAATGATTTGGTGCCTCGATCCCTGTAGAGTCCCCACACACTGTGGATGGGGGAAATCTTGCACCACTTAAGATTCCCAATGTATGGTAATTCCTCAAGGGTAAGGTATCCCTAAGGGTCCAAGTACGAAATAGTCATATACTTGCCCAAGACCTGTACTATAAGTACTATTTTCCCTAAACCCAAGTACCTAATTATTGGGTTCATGGACCCTTTGGGTATCTAGGGTTGAGCAAGGGCTCCTAAGTCATCCTCTTCCGGATGAAGCTGACGATCGTCCGTTTTTGTTTTTCCCGGTCGCGTCCGGAATCCCTTTACAAAAAACATCCCCCAGGTAGGTATTGGGTGGAAAATGCACAATGTGGTGGGTGGGTGTGGGGCAGGGGGGGTAATCTAAGGTTCCTCATGAGCCTTCTTTGGATCATTGTTTGCTACAAGGTTCCTGAAAATATTTTTTTAATTTCTGTTACCTAGAATCCTAATATTTAGCTGAAATTATAATTTCTACTGGGGTTCCAAATCCCTTAGAGTTTATGGCAAACAAGGAATCGGAATTTATCTTTTCCCATGCTATCCCCCCAACTTGCTGGTGGTTCGTGGAGAATGGAGGAAGGGATCCGTATAGCAGTATAGCAGCCCCTGCAGAATCCCCAATGATACGATAGTTATTGGTATTTTTTCCTTCCTTGCCTACTAACAGCCACCAAGATAATAGGGAACCAGTTGTGAATCCCGAAGCCCTAAATCCACGAGAATTTCCAGCTCCCAAGGCTTACACACGGGAGAAGCGCGAGCGCGAGGATCAACTTGCGAAAGAGCAGGGATCCCTGGGTGCCAAAACGGTTTAGGGTTTAGGATTCAGGGTTCAGATTTTGTAGTATATGTCCTAATGTAAGGTCCTACTAGTTTGAATCAGGATGGCCTTGTGGTACACTACGTATTGCTTTAGGTCTGCAAGGACCGCTAGGGAAGTAGGAATTGTATTTGCTTTGTCCTCATATATTCCTATTATACCG
>CAJNIZ010043458.1:42890-56261 GCA_905231905.1 Symbiodinium pilosum
GCTAGACAAAGGAGTGTCAACGGGGTTGTAAAACAAGCAACAACATTAAAACCCTAAGCCCTAAACCCTAAACCCTAGACCCTAGACCCCTAAACCCTAAACCCTAAACCCTCAACCCTAAACCCTAAACCCAAAAATAACAGTAACAAACGGTTGGGGCAAGCAGGAAGACTTGGAGGCCGCAGCTCAGCAGCCCGACACTTTGACGGATCTTCACATGACTGTACGGTCCTTAGGAAGTATTTTTACTGTTGATTATAGTATAATCCTAACAGGGGTTAGGGTTTAGGGTTTAGGGTATAGTATAATCCTAAGGAATTATTAAACCTAGTATTTTTTATTAAAGGGTCTAAGGAGACTACAGATGAAGGGGGTTCCTTCTCATTTTGGGGGAGGAGAAAACTCTAAACCTTAAATCCTGTATCCTAAGCCCTGAACCATGTGAAAGGGTAACTACATCCCGGTGCATGCAAAGGAAGCGTGAACAGGAGGCGGAAAAGAACAGGATTCTCCAGGCGCCCTTGGGTGCCGGTGTCCCATGTGGTTTAGGTTTTTAGGGTTTGGGGTGTTTGAGGTTCTATGCAAAGCTATGGGCTTGGGGAAGATTTGGGAAATTCTCAAAATAAGTATTCTGTAGTCACGAATAGGGACCCCCATAATCCGCAATGTAATGTGGTCCCTAAGCAAGAGAAGGGTCCACATTACCACAATAACCCAAGCCCTAAGAAGGCTTGACGACGGTGGTGCAGGTGAAGAGGGATCTTATTTGAAATCCTTCATTTTGTTTAACATTTGGCGCGAAGAGCAAATTACGCAAGTCCCAAGCCAGTTCGGCCTGGTGTGACGGTTTGCTGTTTTTGTGGAGAATTTCCTTGCCTCCTCAGCCAGTGTCTGTAAGTGCTGCTTTTAGCGGTCATTTGCCTGCTACTCTGGCTGCTGCTGCTGCTGCTGCAACTGCTGCTGCTAGTCGTACTTCCGCTGCAACGACGAAGACTTTTATTCCTGCTGTCACTGCTACTGCTCCCGCTATTCCTGGTGCTGCGACGCTGCTCATACTACGTTCACGACGACAATGACTACTAGCTGTTACTACTATTACTTCTACTGCTATTACTGCCACTACTACCACCACTACCACTACTACCATTACTACCATTGCTACTAAAACCACAACCAGCACACCACCTCCTCCGACCATTAGCGGCTGAGAATGCCCCGGAGTCCAGGAGATCAGCAGCAAGCAGGCGCACGCGAACCGCCAAGCGCAGGAGCGCGAGAGGCTGCGCGAGGAGCCGCTCAGGGTTGAGGTTTTAGAGCTTAGGGACATACAAGGAGATATGTACATCTCTGGATATATAGGGATAGTATCGGTTTTGGGGATCCATACATATATATATATATGTATATATAGGCTTACCTAAGGATAAGATGGAAGATAGGAAGATCACAATTAGTGTTTACAGCTTAGGGTTTGGCTTCAGGGCTTTGGGTTTCGGGTTTAGCTTCCAGGTTTAGCGTGTCTGTTCAGGGTATAAGCTTAAGGAAAAGTTTGGCATATACATTTAGCGTTCAGACAATGAAAATCCGAAGCTCGTGAACTATGAGCCCTAGACGCTAAGCCTTAAGCCCTACTTCCTTTAAACCCTAATCCCTGACCCTAAACCTCTAAACCTCTAAACCCCAAACCCCTAAACCCCTATACCACATACCCCAAACCCTAAACCATGAATCGCGATTTCAGGAGCTCTGGCACGAGGAGCGAGAGGAGCTGGAGCGAAAGAAGGAGTGGATGAAGGCTCTGCGGCCAGGTATGGAAAGTACATGCTTTAGCAAGTAGGGTCCGAGTTGAAGGTTTAGGGTTTAGGGTTCAGGGTTTAGGGTTTAAGCTTAGGGTTTAGGGGGTAAAGTATGGGGTGTAAAGAATATGTGGAGAACCAAGCGGAAAAGAACATGGAACGTCAAGTGGCAACCAAGATTTGCCAGGGTTTGGGACTTACCATGATAGATGACAGTAAGGTTTCGTTAGGTGCCTATCTAGCCCCTACACCTTAAATCCCTAAAGCCTAAAGCCTAAACCCCTAAACCCCCAAACCCTAAACCCTAAACCCTAAACCTTAAACCCTAAATCCCTGTGCCAGCCCGGCTTCAAGTTTGTTTTCTCTTGTCTTTTTCATTTCTCAAAGCGTGCATGAGGGTGAGTCGACGTCAGCTTAGGCGAATAGGGAGCACCTCGGGGCCCAACCCATACAAAATGGATTAGGGTTGAGGGTTTAGGGTTTGGGTCAAGAACCCATGGCCCTTAGACGCTGGACCTGTAATTAAACTATCTTCAACTCCTGAACCAGAGCCCCGACAATGCACCTGTGAACCATAAGCCTGAACCTTAAGCCTGTGAATCTTCGTTCCCTGACCCCTAAACCCCAAGCCTTGAAAAAATCCAAATCAACCCTAGACTCTAGATCCCTAAGCCCTGCACCCGCGAAAAACAAACTGAACTCCGATACCCTGTAAGGGGCTTGACAAACCCTAAACCCTAAACCCTAAGCCCTAAGCCCTGAACCCTTAACCCTAAGCCCTAAATCCTAAACCCTTAACCCTAAACCTAAACCCTAAACTCTTAAGGGCCCAATCCTTGGTTCTTGAGCTGACGCTTGCAGGCTCAGAAGCGCCTGGAGGACCAGCAGGAGATGCTGCGTGCCTACCAGGCAATGGCTTGCTGACATAGAAACTTAGGTGTGGAGTTTAAGGTGTAGGGTTTAGGAGCTTTGGGGTTTAGGGTCTAGGGGTTTAGGGTCTAGGGGTTTAGGGTTTAGGGGTTTAGGGGGTTTAGGGTTTGTGTAGGCTGTGGATCTAAGATTTAGTGTTTAGAATGTAGGGTTTAGGATGCAGGTCTTAGAATACAGGATTTAGGGCTTAGAATATAGGATTCAGGGTTTAGGAAGCGGCGCCTCCGACCCCCAGAACCAAACCCTGAGTAACTTCCCCCAATCCGTACACACCGTTTGAAATCCCCATAACCTCTTTAAGGGGCCCAGTATCTAACACACTATAGTCCCTAAGCCGTAAACCCCTCAACTCACGCCAAAAACCTAAAACACTAAGCCAATCCCTACCACCCCTCCCCCCGCCGAAAAAATAAATAAAACACACACACACAATAGTCGAAGTATCGGAGGCTCACCTCGAGAGGCAAGAGCGCCTCCGTGAGGCGGAAGCCGCTAAGGCCACCTCGGTTTAGGGTTTTTAGGCTTTTGGGTTTAGGGTTTAGGGTGGTTTTGGGTTTAGGGTTTTGGATTTTGGGTTTAGAGTTTAGGGCGTAGGGTTTAGGATATAGCTCAATGAACCCCAAGGGCCCCAGATCCTCAGATTCAGGATTTAGGGTTTGGGTTCAGGGTTGAAAGGGCTTAAGGCTTTAGGGTTCTGGGTTTAGGGCTTAGGGTTTAGGGTTTTGGTGTTCAGGGTTTGGGTTTCATAGACCGTTTCTGGGGTGCATTGAATTGTAGGCTCAGGGTTTACGATCTTTGGTTTTTAGGGGTTCAGGTGTTGAGGGGTTTGGGGTTGAGCGGTTTAGGGTTGGGGTGTCCAGGGTTTCATGTTTCAGGTTTTGAGCTTTGAGGGTTTAGGTTAGTTCAGGGTTCGGCGTTTAGAGTTCGCGGATTCGTGTTCGTAGGAACCATGAGCGATTATGACCTGAAAATTCATTTTTCCATGAGAACCGGGGAGTTGTAACAAGCCTGGGTCAAGTATATCAGCAGTTAGGGTTCAATGCTGATCAGGCTTAGGATTCAGGGTTGAAGGTTGCTACTCAGCCGGTATTGTCAGTAACCTCATCATGACCTTTATCATTGACAAGATCATTGCTCAATGCTTCGTTGCTCCGGGCGGTGATAGTGGCAGCCGGTAGCCAGCTTACGTTTAGGCACAACTGAGTATTATTTCAATTTGGGCATCAGGCTTCCGTAGTGCTCTAGATTTCAGTCGGTTGTCAGCTTTGTGAGTAAACTTCATCAGAAGAACGATCATCTGACTAAGTTTTAACCAAAGGAAACCTGACTCATTTGAGGAATGAGGGCAGTTGCCATGTTGAGCTCTGACTCAACGACCAGCGGCGGAATTTTGTGTTTTTCAGTTTCCTGTCAGGGATCTGGAGTCCCCAGCGTAAGGATCATACTATAGTGGGCTTGATCTCTGCTACGGACTAAATTTAGGTTGGGGGGGACCTATAGGGGACTAAATAGGGTTTTGGGGGGGACCTATTAAGGGATATGCTACAAATTTAGACCAGGCCTCATATGAGGGCCCTCTGTGAATTTGGGCAGGGACATTGGGCAGGTGTTGGCGAGATGATGTCATGTTGTTGTTGCTTCATGTGACCCATATTCTAAGCTCCTTAACGGGGCTTATCTAGGGGATTATATTGGGGATTACTATGGGGGTTATTAAAGGGGATGCTAGGAGTTTAGACTATAGCTCATGTCAACATTTTCCAGAGTGCCTCTAACTGCACTCCAAGGCTATTGCCCTCATGCTCTGGGATTAGTTCTAAGCCTTTCCATCCTAGAAAATAACTCCAGGAACTTGCAAGTCGGTGCTGGTCCTGTGTTTGCATACTGGCAACGTCCTAGTTTCATAATATTTCAGAACCCCATGATATAACCCTACACAACCTTATGATGCATCCCATATAACCTGCTACGCAATATATGTATATATATATAAATATGGAGTAATCTTGAGTGCGGCCAGGAGCATGAGGAGAAGCAGTCCCTCATGGAGCAGTACGCTGAGGAGGGCTACAGAGCCATCGCAAAGTGGTTTAGGGTTCGGGGCCTCCTGAAGGGCTCCTTTTGGCTGTAATCCTCAACCCCCCCCGGCCCACTAATCTTAAAGATTCACAAGTTCTTGTGGTTCACCACTCTAGGAGTATTTAATATTAGGGAGGTCGGGGTTAAACCTATAGTCCCCCTTTAGTAGATAGAATATGGGGTATATAGGGATCTCATTGTAATTTTTCCCGAAGCCATATTCTATCTACTTCAAGAAGATTATAAGCCCAATATACACCCTGTTATAATATAGTAGTTTCCATTTTCTTTTCCATTATCCCTGTATAACCACAACAATCTACCCCATATTCTATCTACTTCAGGGGGACTATAGGGGAGCGGATTAAGCCTTCGCCAGATTTCTGAAAGCCCGTGTCTGCCTTTGTCTCTCTTTATGTAATTCATTGGGATATGTAGGCTTATGTGAGCCATAGTTTGAACTCCTTAAAGTACAGGGATCATGTGGAGGTTATGTAGGGTTACACAAGGTCATAACTGTTTTGGGGTTTAGGGTTCAGGGTTGAGGGTTTAGTGTGTTATATATCATTATATGTAAAGAATTATATGGGATACATAGGGTTGTTTAGGGATTTAGGAAATAGTAATAATGCTACCCCAAAAGTGGAGGATTCAATAATCAAAAAAGGACAAGCACATGGACAAAGGGGATCACACGTGGTAATTATCGAGTTTGAAAGATTCCTACTGTACTCAAAGTACCGCATAACCTTAGTTAGCTAAACTCCGGTACTTCTCAAGTAGAAGATACTTCGGGTCATGCAGCCTTCTAGAGTCCAAGGTTCCACTCTAACTCTGAACCCTGAGCTTTGCAGCTGAGGCTGAATCCCATAGCGCTAAAACTAGAATCCAAAACTAAAACTGTGAACCCAAAACAAGGTTTGGGTTTTCAAGTTTTCGGCTTTAGGAACTAAGGTCCCGAATTCCTAAATCCTTCAAGCCTAAATTCCGCAATGCCTAAGCCCCTAGACCCCTAAGCCTTAAATCCTTCAACCCCAAATCCCTTAACCTTTAACCCTAAATCACCAAACCCTAAACCTTACATGCTTTAACCTTACAGTAATTAATTCCCTAAACCCTAACCCCCTAAATCCTAATTCCTTTAACCCTAAATCCCTAAACCCTAAACTCCTACAAAACCCTAAACCCTAAACCCTAAACCCTAAACCCCCCAAAACAAAGCCCCTGAGGATGAGCGCCTGGACCAGCTCTCGGCGCAGAAGCGGCGGCTGCGGATGCAGGCGTCTTCCGAGAAGCAAAAACTAGGGGGCTTAGGGTTTGGGGACAAGGGAGGGTTTAGGGTTGAGGGTTTAGGGTTTAGGGTTCAGGGTTTAGGGATAAAGGTTTAGGGATTGGAGTGTAGGGGTTATAGGGCTTATATGGGGATTACATAAGGATTATATCGGGGATATAGAGGGATGATATAATAAGGGATTTAACAGGGATTTTATATGGTTTATATATGAGTATGTAGGGTTACATAGGCGTATACAGGGATCTTCTATTGGGTTATACATGGATCATACAGGGTAACATAGGGTAATCTGGGCATTTTTGTCGGACGATATTCCTGCAATTGCCTACAGGCCGCGCTGCAGCTCTTTTTGCATTATGTTGCCTCCGGTTCTGTATTTTACCATGGGTCATTCCCCCCTCAGTAACAGTTGGATAATAGTTCTAATATGGTTATATATAGCCCTTAATAGGACCCCTAGTAAAGACTGTTACGGGAGGGGCAGTACTCAAACTTTACAATAGAGGCCCTCCAGACAGCCTCAAGTAGTAGACATCATTGCTTCCTCACACTCTATTTGCCGTTGCTGTTAGACGACATGTTATGCGACATGTACCCTACGCTACACCCCAAACCCTACAAAACTTAAGCCCTAAGCCCTTAGCCCCAAACGATAGGCCCTAAACTCTAAACCTGAAAGTCCTAAGCCCTCAACCCTAGACCCTTAGCCCTAAACCCTAAACCTTCAGCCCTAGAACACAAACCCTGCAGTGCCAGGAGTACCGCCGGGAGGTAGACAAGCAGATGCAGGCCACGAAGCTGGAAGTTTGTTCTGAAGCCTGCCTAGACCCTCCAATGTAGTACCTTTTTGGTAGTTTTAATAAGAGTCCTAACCAACAAACCATAATAAACAAAGGGCCTACATTGGAGGGTCCAGGCAGGGATTTATTAAGGGTTCGGGGTTTCGGGGCTGCAGGCACCTCATAGAGCCCCGGTTCAATGGGGTTTAGGGATTGGGGCTTAGGTAGGCCTAGGACCCCCAAGGCCTTGGTGCTTGCAGAAAAGAACATGGAGTTTGGAGTCTCAGGATTTCGAGCACTCTTTGTACAGACGACCCCGATCAGCACCCCCTTCACCCTAACCTGAACCTTAGACCCTACAGAGTTCCCAGGCCCTCAGTTCCTTGCCCCCCTAACTCCAATCCTAGGGTCGCACTTCTCAGAGCATAGGACCCCGTAAGCTCTTATCCCATACCACGCACACACACACACACCTTCAACAATACGTTATCGCCTGTAAACTACCATTTCTTCCAGTTACTAAGTCGTTGGAACGACTACAGGATCCCAAGCCCGCGGCTTTCATCCCAAAACCTGAAACCCTAACCCGTAAACATTAAATGTGCATCCCCGAACCTAGGCCTTAATCCGCATCCCTGATCCCCAAACCTGGCTGTAAACCCCCTCAACCCTTGACCCCTACACCTGAAGCCTAATTAACTCCTAGGCCGTAAGCCCAAATCCCTTGACCCCAATGCGTTTGTCAGAAAACACGTTTGCCTGGCCTCGTATCCTGACCTGTGATCTTGCAGGCCCGCAGGGAGAAGTACGAAGCCGAAAGACAGAAGGACCTGGAGAAGGGCAGAGATTAGGATGCGACGACTAGGGATTAGGGGTTTCGGGTTCGGGTGCCGGGATGAAGGTTTAGGACAACGGTTTGATTAGGGCGTAGGGTAAGCCGTTCGGAGCTAGTTTTTGCGGTCGAGGGCGTAGCTAGCATCCCACGGGTTCAGGAATCAGGACCAGAGGAGTTGTGTCTGCGTAATTGAGGGCCATTTTTTTGGGTTTTGGGGATTCTGCATGCATCGTATCTTTGAGACGTATGCAGCAATTTCACGGGCCGGATTAGGGGGGGAATTTGGAGATCGAAGCACTAAGGGATGAATGCAACATAGTTTTCAGCTGATGATAATAATAGTAGTAATAATAATAGTAATAGTAATAGTAATAAAAATAGTAATAGTAATATAATAACAATAGTAGTAATTGTACTGATGGTGGACAGTCATACAAGCGCTAGAAGGTACGGACTTCTTTGCTTTCCGTCCTTCTTTTCTCACTGCCTAACGACCCAGCCCGGGCCTAAACCCTCAAACCGAGGCGACTACTCTTTTCATTATCATAGTACTTCTCGGTGCTACGGCAATTCATGCTATCATTACAATAAGAGACATTGCTAGTATTGGTATTCTTACTGTTATTCTCACATCCTGAACTGCAGAGCCTCAAATCCTTACTTACACCACTGCACGAAGAGGCTCCGGCCCGTTTCCCCATAGCAGGAAATGAAATATGTTGTGGACCCTCCCAAGCGGACCCTCCTCAACATCATCGTCCTAGCGATTCCACATAGCCGCTCTGATCCCTAAACTTGGATTGCAAATCCAGACCCATCATCCCTAAACCCCAACTCAAATCTTGTCCTCCCAGCCCCCAAACCCTCAACCTCCCCGCCTCAAGCTCAATCCCTACACTCAAAGGGCTCAAGTCCAGCTGTGGCTGCTCCGTCTGAACTAGCCCAATTCCGACGTGGAGTGCTCAAACGATTTCTCCGCGTGCTCGGAGGGCATCATGACGGAGAAGCAGGCGATCAAGGAAGCTCTTGATCAAGCCTTACGGGATGATGCTCGAAGCCCTGAGCCCCTTGAATCCTAAACCCAAAGCCCTAAACCCTTTACAAGCCAAAATCCCAGCATGGAAGGAACGTATTGCTATGGATGGTTTGCGTGCCCACGCGCTGATTTAAAGCAAAGGCCATTCACTCTCCGCAATCTCTTCATGTTGAGGCATCCTTAAACGGCGTCCTTGGAGCCGTATACACGGATTCAAAGCCCCAAAGCTTGATTCCTAAGCGTTGAATATCGTCTCTGATCCCTTCCTTGCCAATCGCTTGAGCCTGCCAGCGCCCAGCATTGACTTTCTAGTCGGGGTGGTAAAGTAGGCATTTATATAAGGGGTCTTATCATAGGGACGATTATGATATGTATCCGCCCCCCGATCCCAACCCAAACCGCAAACATTAGACCGTAAATCCTAAACCCTGAACCCTAATCTTAGACCTGAAACCCTAAATCCTATAGTAGTTTCCACTCGATCAAACCTTAATCTTAAACCTCAAACTCTAAATCCTACAGTAGTTTCCACTTTATTTTCCATTACAAGTTTGCCCCTTCAGCACCGGTAAGTTGAGGAGCGGGACGAGCTTTCCCGCCTTCGGGCCGAAGAGGTCGGGAACAGAACTTGCTCAAAAAAGTCCGTGGGTGTGTATACCTACATATACATATGCATTTGAGCTATAGTCTAAACCCCTTAAAGGGAATTATATAGGGGACTACTATAGGGCTTATTAAGGGGGATATCAGCCTGAAGCTCATATACATATAGATATGTCTATGTGCACGTAGGGAGATCTAGGGTTTGGGTTTTAGGTTTTGGGGATTGTAAGCAAGGGCAGTTGGGAGCATGGCTAGGATTTTCGCATTATGGGACTAAAATAGGGGTGTCTGCTCTGTTTTGGGGGTTGCCCTGTACCCTAAACCTAAAACCCTAAACCTTAAACCCTAAATCTTACACCGCATGATGCTTCAGTTTTACTTTTCTCGAAGCCTAGATAGGGGTTCATTTTGTTGAAACGATGGGCTCGGGTTTCTCAGAGGGGAAACCCTAAACCCTAAATCCCTAAACAAAGGCACATAGGGATTAAGAGGCACCTTTAGGGTCTTCGCTTGCAATCTTGGCGGGTTCTCAAAATTATGAGTCCTTATCAAGAAATACCGAGCGCTAAGCGCTCAGCCCCAACCCCTACACCCTGAGCCTTAGACCCCCCCCCCCTCTTCGCCTTTTTTGGGCAGGCGGAGCATGCCCGGATCGTCGAAGAGGAACGGCGGCGGCTGCCGCTCGACTGCATTGTTGTCGGACTCTCATATTTCTTTGAACCATTTTGAGCTTTAAGGTGCACGAGGGTGACATCAGGGACCTTTGGCCCTAAACTCTAAACCCTACGGATCAGATTGGCAGTCAGGCTTGGGATAAGCGCTTACAGGTTTAGGTGATCGTTTTCGGGTGTAGAGATTGCAGTAGGTTGATGCGACTGAGCTCTGGGGTCTGGGAGTGGGGCTCTGGGGTTCCTTACGTGGGATAGTAGTGATTGAGGGACTATGAAGAAATGTGTTGTAACTTCAAAAGGCGCGGGAACAATAAACAGTGTTTGGCAGGCAGCACTGTCTTTAGTTGTTGCAGTCAAACTCAATTCGCACGTTTGCGTACTGTAGGCTGGAACGGCACGAGTTTGATTCTAGCTGCAGCCTAAACCCCAGGTCCTGAACCTTGGCAGTCTTATATAGTGCAGCAATGATGCCTCCGCTGCCAAATTCACCCGTCCCTGTGTGTTTCTGACCTGTTTTGCAAAAAGTCAGACACCACACTAAACCCTAAAAAACAAAAAAAAGCCGTGCTACTAGCCTTCGCAAGCAGTTGGCAAGGACATTTTTGTCTAGCCCCAGTACTCTAATCCGAGAGCCATTCCCTAAACCCTACTTAGAGTGGGATGAAGCAAGTCTTACTAAGCACATTTTAAACCCCTCTTAAGCCACATAAGAACCCCAGCTATCCCCATTCTTAACCAACTTACGAAGGTTCTGGACCCTCCATGAAGTCCCCTAAACCTGCAAACTTGAAGCCCTGTGAAGCGAGGCTTATGCTGCATGCTAGAGACGCGCGGTGCGCTTCCCAACGTGTTGTCACCCGTAACCCTAGGGTTTAGGGTTAAGGGCAATTTGGGCGCAGTTTGGCGATTCGGGCTTCTTGCAGGAGGTTTTGGAACAGGGTTGAGGGTTGGGGGATCGAGGTTTGGGCATTCGCGCTTGATCAGAGTTCTGCATCTAAGCTAGGAACAGCGGTTGAGGGTTTGGGGATCGAGGTTTGGGCATTCGCGCTTGATCAGAGTTCTGCATCTAAGCTAATTAGGAACAGCGGTTTAGAATATTTGAAGCTGCTGCATTCACTTGCGGAGTTTTCTAAGGGGAGCTTCTCGACATTCACTGATTGCTTTATTGTGGGTTCTCCAAAATGAGGGCTGTAGTACTTTGGAGGTATGCGCAGGGTAAACGGTAATTATGGCAACACCTGCCCTGTCTTCCAAACTGCCATGCTACACAATATACACCCCTTTCAAAACATTGTTATCTGTATAGGACTCCTTGGGGTTCCATGTTCGTTTGGGGACAGTGAATCCCGAACCCTGCATCCCTCGACCTCCTCCCCCCTGAAGTCCCGTCTAATTGCGGTTCATGGAGGATAATTAGGGCACATCCAGGCCAATAACACGTAATTTTTTAACCCATGATCCAGGCCCAGTCGCTGCTTGCTCTGATTTCCGCAATACCCCAAGCAGATGGCCATCCAGCCGTAGATGTTACGCGATTTCTTTGCAGGACTTTAGAGCCCACTGTATGTGCTCTTCGAACCGGACAAGGGGACGTAGCCCGAGACCCTGAAGCCTGAACCCTGAACCTCAAGCTGAAGCCCTAACCATAAAATTATTTACTGTCATTATTACTACTATCATTGTTGCTATTGTCATTATTGTTATTATTATTGTTACTACTATTATTATTGTCATTACTATTATGCAATTACGAGAATTCTTTCTATTACTATTACTGCTAACTTAGGTGGACCCCCCACCCAGTAATAGTGACTATCAGGGATCCTAGTGATTATATTAGGGTCATCTTATATTCTTATTATACCACTATTACAGGGAGGGGGGGGGTCCTCCTAACAACCCTAAACCCTAAATCCTAAACCCTAAACCCTAAACTACTAACCCTGAATCCCGAACGGAGGCATTTTCCCAAGGGAGCTTTGGTGAAGGACTCAGACCTCGAGCTCGTCGGGGCCCTGAGTCGGGGTGGTAAGTAGGGTTTAGGAATGTTGTTTAGAGTTCAGAGTTTAGGGTATTAGGGTATCAGGGTGTTGGGGTTTAGGGTTTAGGGTATAGGATGCTACGGGCCGGTGCCAGATTCCTCCGTCAGAGATATGGAGCAGCCGTCATATGAGTTCATACAGCCCTACCTACAACTATGATAGCAGCATCCTTGTTCAAAGGACACCCACTTCTCATCCGCGCCCGAGCAACCAGGAATGATCACCCTAAACCCTAAACCCTAAAACCCTAAAACCATAAAACCCTAAACCCTAAACCCTGAAACCTAAAACCTAAAACCTAAAACCCTAAAACCCTAAACCCTACACCCCAAAACCTAAAACCTAAAACCCCAAAACCTCAAACCCTAAAACCCTAAACCCCGTAAAGCAGCATAGTTCGGCTTTGGCCTTCAGCCCTTTGAGGGTGGCCCCAATTGTACGTGTCCTGCTCTCCTTGCAGGCTTCAAGGGTGGATCCTTCTTTTGAGACATGAGCTGTGCTCTAAACTCCTTAACCAGGGCTGTGTAGTAAGTAAATTATGTAGGAGACTACTAAAGGAGATACTAAGGGGGAGACTAGGAGGTTAGACTAGAGCTCACATGGCCGCGTCTCAGAACTGCAGTTGTAGGCGTTGTTCTCTAGTGCCTTCAGTTCTCATTGAATATCAGCGGTGGAGGCTGATCACGGGCAGGATCTACAGAAGCGTGCACCTGTCATACTTAGGACTGGGGCCTTGTACCGAAGTGATGAAGAATTCACCAGAGCGTACATGGGACTCGTGCCAACACCTGCTGCCTGCGCATAGCCAGAACATTTGCTGCGCTATTTTGTTGACAGAACACCGGCAGCTTCAATTCGGTTATATTAGCTTTGGCAGGTTTATGCAGTTGCAGGGCTGTGGAGAGGGATACGTAGACAACACATCCAGCGATTATCCTTCATGGATTTAGCACCTAAAATAGAACCAAGAACGGTAGAATCGAGATGCAGTGTGCATCATGTCATACTACAGCTAGACAAAGACTGTGAGGGAATAATGTTGACAATTGTTTTAGCTCCTAAATTGACATGACACTTCCGTAAGAGCTCTCTTGGAGACCATGGAGTGCAAGCAAGCTGTGCTGTATTTGATACGGTTGTGCCACACAACATGTCACTGCGCACTTGTCAGGCGCAGCAAGGAGCTTGAAACGCATTGCCGCATGCATCGTGGATCGAGTGAAACCAGGTAAGCCTGTCCCATACTCACCAAGCTTTGTCAATTCGAACTTCGAGTCCAGCCATGCAGATCTTCGTGAAGACCCTG
>CAJNIZ010043459.1:12257-27440 GCA_905231905.1 Symbiodinium pilosum
ACCCTAAGCCCTAAACCCCACAACTCTAAACCCCTAAACCCTGAACCCCTGAACCCCTAAACCCTGTTTGTTTTGCCGTAAACCACGCGCCTCATTGCCCCGAGCCCCAACTCCGCACAGCCATCCCAAAATCTGAAACCTCAACCTCAAGCCTCAACTCTCCACTCCGTCCTATAGTCGCCCTTAAGTAGATAGAATTTTAGGGGTTACATTGGATAATGAAAAAGAAAATGGAAACTACCCAGTTAGGGTTTAGGGTTTAAGGTTTAGAGTATAGTCCCCCTTAAGTAGATAGAATATGGGGGATATGGGGATCTTATTATAATATAACCAAAGCCATATTCTATCTACTTAACGGGGACTATAACTCTAGAGGTTGTTATGATCTCCGGTTCAGGGCTTAGGGTTTAGGGTTTAGGGATTGTATTGAGGTCCTCCAATCCTTATAGCCTGTTGACCTACTTCTATACAATCCCAGTTTCAATTTCATATTCCACTTAATTTTCCATTTCCGCCTCCATACTTGGGCGAGAATATCCTTATGTATCCCTATATACCCTATATATCCTTGTGAAATCTTTGCATAATATGGTGGGTAATAAACCCAAGCCCCTTAACCCTAAATATCCTTGTAAAATCCTTGCATAATAGCGGGGTACTAATCCTAAACCTTGTAGTAGTCGGCTGAGGTTGTTACCCTAAACCCTAAACTGCATGATAGTGGGGTAATAATCCTAAACCTTGTAGTATTTGGCTAAGGTTGTTGCTCCCGACCCAGAGGATGACAGTCGTTTCGCCGAGGCCTTTTTAGGGTTTCGTCTTCCAGGGTTTAGGGTTTTAGGGTAGTAGGCAAGGATGAGGAGCTAAGGGTTTGGGGTTGAGGGATTCAGTGGTTTGGTTCCCTAAGCCCTAACTCTTAAACCTTAGATTTTTAAAGTTTTGGGCTGATGGAACTTGGGGTTTGGTGCCTAAGAAGAGAGCTTCTTGGTTGGGAGCATTAAAATTGGGAGCTGAGAGGTCCTTGAATCCAATTTCAATCTCTTCCTTCCCTACTAGCTGCCAATAAGTAGAGTTTGATCAGAAATGTAGGGTAGAATCGCCAAATCGTGCGTGGTAAGCAAGCCTCTCTCTTCCCTAGTGCAGTGTCTTGGCTGATAGCAGGGAGGGATTGAATGGAATTGACCATGGAAAATCCTAAGCCCTGAAACCCTATTGTACTACTTGGGATCTTAGAGGGGCTGCTCTAGGAATCTAGGGATCCCTTCACTTCATTCCCTAGTATGAGTAAGTAAAATCCAGGTCCTTATCATCAGCATCCCAAGCTATGTTTCATCTATACAGTGACGGAGGGCTTTTGTTGAGAAGTAGCAGCCCCTGCTCTTTTAAAAGTCTGCTGTATGGCAAGTTCATGTCTGGCGTGTTTTTGACGCGGGTCCGCTTCACCGGGTTTCAGTTCAAGGGTGAAGCTTTAGGGTCTTGGCTTTAGGTATGTCCCCTATGCATGCGATTCCATTCCTACAGATTCAACTTGGCACTGAGGATTTACATGAAAGATCCTAGCCAAGAACTCTGGCATCCCTGAAGACACGGTTGATACTAGGAGGGACTATTTGGGGTTCAGGGACAGTATCCCAATGCCGGAGAATCAAATGGAACAAATGGACAATGACATGCACATTGTGGGTTTATGGGGATACTGCTTCTATTAAGATTCCTGCATGACCTCGGTATATTGTACTGTCATAGTTGTCAAAGCATAAGGTACCTGGGGTCATACAGGATGAGTACCCATATTATCAATCAATGCGAGGCACGGATCCCTTTGCGTCAAGAAAACCGCAAACCTACCACCTCACACCCAAGCTTGACCCAAACTTTAAGTCTCAAACCTGTGGAGGACCCCCCACCCGGTAGCAGTGGTATTAGGACTAGAATAGGACCTTAATGTGACCCTTACAGTCCCTTATAGCCACTATTACAGGGTTGGAGCCCACCTAAGGTCAAACCCTTATTCCAGGCCTCAACAATGCTCAATGATTGTACCTGGACCTAGAAGGAATGGGATATAGGGACCACATAAGACGTCATACAAGGTCCATTATGGGAAGCTCTTCCTCGAATCCCTAGCCCTGTAAAGCCCATACTCTTGTAGAAGCTTCCATTTTCTATTCCATACTAACCAGCTTCCATTTCCTTTTCCATTCTTCCTATGTAACCCCTATATAACCCCAACATTTACCCCATAATACTATAGTAAGCAACCTAAACCCTAAACCCTAATGCACTAGAGAGGTAGGCGTCATCTTCTACCTGGATGACCTCACCGACGTATCGGAGGAGTCCGATGATGCGGTCAAGTACGTCATTGGCCCAGCTCGTGCATCTCTTGACTGGGTTTAGGGTTTATGAAGGAATTCCCAGTTAAACCAGCTCCATGCAACGGCTATGCCAGCCCTCCTAAAACATTGTATTGGGAATTTCATTGAGGGACGTATTGCAGTGGAAACGTCCGTTCAAGACGCCTCCACCATGTTTGATAGATAACGAAGAGCTTTGAAAATGGTTCGTACAGAGTTGAAAGTCCTACCTAGATCTTCCAGATACTGTACGCATTATGATAGGTTTCAACCCAAACATGATGGGTGCACAGGCTATTGTTTTAGGTATTTGGGAGGTTTCTCAGCGTTAAACACGAAACCTTAAATCCCAGCTCTGAACCCTATTCCCGAAACCCTCGACTTTATCGCAATCCTCAACCCCTAGAGTATGCCCCGGCCATTGCCTTGTGGACCCCCTGCGGGTGAGGCACCTCCTAAATCATGTTGCGAGAAAAGGCGTGGAAAAAAACAACACAAAATGGATTAACCCTAAACCATACACCTCCCTCCGCCGCCGCAGATTTGCAACCACCGGGTCCTGGGGCGCGCGCGGATTCTTCGAGTTCTAAACCCTGCGGCCTGGAAGGACGGGTTTGGGGGCTGAAGGGCTATGTGGGAGTTTCCCGAACTTGGGGTGCCTTTTGTTGGGGGTCCTTATCAGAAACACCACTGGGCTTTGGAGTACGTTGCATAAGGAGGGAGTACGTTTATAAGATGAGGCGTGGTGCTCAGTGGGGTTGCTGGAGTGAAGATGGCATTATTTCTCCCGCCAGACGCCGGCGTGCCCCAACAGTGTGACTGCAGAAGACACTTTGATGCATTCCGGGTTCAGGGTGGAGGGTGCGTGAATTAGTTGGACTCGCATTGCACGCCCCCGATTTTAGCCACTGCCGATAGGGGGAGAGTGTGATATACGGAACCGGTGCTTGAGATTCAGGGGTCTAAGTCAAGAACCCTAAGCCCTAAAACGGAGGTAGAGGATCGGTGTTTTGGTTTGGCGTCATGACTTTACAGCACAGAGTTCCAGATGTTTGTTGCCATTGGTCTTGAGGAATGACGAATTTGGGTGTTGGACTTGCAAGCTGGCTATATGGGCGTTTTTCATAACAAAGGAGACCTCTTATTTTCTCCAGCATATTTTCGTCCTTGTTATACATGCCGCCAGACAGGACAAGGAACTGTTGAACTCCAAATCCTTAAAGGCTTCAAGCTTGTGCACCACAGCCTCAACCTTACACCTTCAGCTGCGTGTGGAGGACCAGTCCACCTACCTTCGGGCAGAGGTTGAAGACTTCAAAGATGTGTCTGACTCAGCTTATGGCTCTGGGGCTTTGGGGTAGAGTTTCATGGGTCTACTTTGTTAGGTACATGTTTCTCCGAAGGATGGACCACTTCGTGCATGAGAGTTTGTGGTTTTGTGGAGCTACATTTTGATAGCTATCCATATCATGGTTTCAGGGTTCGGGGGTTTTGGAGTCCGAGTTCAAGGGGTTTGGGCTTAGCGGGTCAGGGGCATCACTATACAAAGCTTCCCGAAGGCCTTCGAAACCTTGAACCTGAAAGGACAAGTTCTGAACTCAAACCCCAAGGCCTAGTCCGACCTAAGCCCGCTATGCAGGTAGAGCTTGCGTCCGACGTTGACACGGCGTTGCAGCAGGCGGAGAAGTGGATGAGCTTCATCATGTGGAGTTGCATTTTTTGGGCTTCAGGATGTGGCTCTGTGAATGCTTTCGGAAGAGAATGAATGGCTGTCAACCAGCTGTGCAGTTTGGGCTTGGGGTAGGACTGTTGTAGGTGTGAGGTCCCGTTGCTTTTTCTCTAAGCCCTAAGCTCTGAGGCTGAGAGTGTAAGCACAGGTGCATGTGGGGGTTTCCCAAAATTAGGGGTATCCTTATGAGGGTCCCTCAAATAAGGATGTTAGAAGTTGGGGGTCAATATTGGGTCCACCGATTTTTGGAGACCACCATGTTTCTAAGACATGAACCACTTATAATAGGGTATATACGTACGTATATATATATATATATAGGGGTAATATAGGGGTTATATGGGATTTTATAGGGATAATGGACAGAAAATGGAACCTACTCTTTACGGTTTATATGTATGACTAGGTTCTAGGTCAGTTCGGTTAGACTCCGAGAGCTCTTTTTTTTTTGCATTTATCTTAACTTGTGAAGCCTCGTAAGCCCTAAACTTTGTAAAGTGTCAACAACAACAACAACAACTGACCCAAAGCCTAAGTCCAAAGCCCTCACTAGACATTAGAGTTTATCCCTTAAAGTCCGCTACTGGCATTGCTCTTAAGACGTGGTGAAAGGGCTTCTTTACAGCCGTTCTTCGTAAACACTACTGCTGTGGAGGTTGAGGCCTTGGCTAAATGCCGAGCACAGACCTTGTAGACACCTCTCCCGTATACTTGCATATACCCTCTCTGTATGTGTATATCTATGCGCCCTCCATAGGTAGGTTTCTGCTTACTGGTGCTGGTTGGGGAGCAGGGGAGTGAATATCATTATAGGGTATATATGAGGATTATAACTAGGGACGATTATAGGGGTACAGTCCCTTGAAGCACCAGTAAGTTGCCTTGAAAGGCGGATGTGATGGCATCTCTGAGCCGCGTTGCACAACGACAGGAGGTGGCCCTGGGCTAGCTGTATTCCTCGTTGTCATGGGTCGCCCTACTGTCCCCCTATACTACCTCATTTCCGACTTGATTAAGCTTGAGTATAGCCCCCGAGACGGTAGATGATTCAGGAAAATGCCACATTTTCAGTGTGCTTCCCTAAGCTCCGTAGCATGCGCAGGGCTCGGGGCTCAGGGCTCAGTTTACTCATCTTGGGTTCAGGGTACAGCGGAGGGCTTCATGTCATGTGGGTTCCTGCAATGCAAGTCAGACACAAATGAGGTCGCATGCTGGTGCAGGGGATACGTCCCCAACCTTCCCAACAGAAAGCAATGTCGCAGTTTCCTCAGCCATGCACATTTGTGATAAATAGCCCCAACCCAAACACTCTGAGCCTAAAGCCTTGAGCCCGAAACCTTAAGCACTATCGGCCAAATCCTAACAACAAATCCCCACTTGAAGGGGTGGTCTCAGGGAGAGCGAACGGTAGCCTGCGCAGCCTCTGTAGACTGGGGCTCACTGAGTGCTACTCACAAAGAGAAGGCTTACGAAGTCCTGCGCAAAGCTAAATCCCAAACCCTAAACTCTAGAATTATCGCGATGATTTACGAAGCGTATCGCAAGTATGCGAGTTGCTTAGGACAGTGTGGTCTTTGGCTCTGTGAGTGGTGTAGAGGCTTCAAAACATAAATAAACATTCCTTGATCGTCGAAAAAAGAGCAGGTCGGGGGTGTCTAAGTCAGAACGGAGCCGCCTAGGACAAGCAACTTAAGCCATTGTAGAAGCGGTGGCCGAACCTGTGCCTTGAGTGATCGAGAGGCTGCCGTCTCCAGCAAGTGCACCTTGTTGAGCAGCATGTTGCCACTCAACAATGTCTGCAGATGCTGCAGCACGGAGATCTGAGACTTGCAAGCTCTCCATAGTGAGGTTTTGACTTTGCAAGAGCGATGCCACACCAGGATTGAGGCAATCCCGTGACCCCCTGCCTACATCAAAGTCCGGAAACCTTGAGCTAAAAGCCCTGAATCGGAAGGCCTGATCCTCAGACCTAAGCTCCTCAAACCCGAACTTGCTAAACCTGAACTCTTCACCACTCAACCCTAATCCCCACATCCCACATCCATAAATCATGCACTCTGTGCCAGGAAGGTGGTGGGCCTCACTTCGAGAGCCACATCTCCGCACCTTAGCTCCACTTGGCAAGTGGAGGGTCCAGGAGCCTTAGTAAGTCTTAGTTAGCATCCTTGTAGCTTTTGGGGTCAGGGCTTAGAATAACAATTCTATGGGGCGTATCAGCATGTCAGAGTCTCCGGCTTCTACTCTGCTATCTTTACCCTAAGCTGTAGACGCCAAACCCTAAACCTGAAGCCCTAAACTCCAAGGACACCCTAAACTCTAAACCCTAAACCTGAAGCCCTAAACTCCAAGGACTATGTCAATGCCTCGTGCGCGCAAGAGGGTGGCCTCTGGTCCCTAGCGGATGTCTTTGCCGAGCAGGGCTCTGAGTGGGGGTTTTGAGACTAGCTTGCTGGGAGTTAGTAGGGTACAACGGATTACATAGGGATCATATAGGGGTTATTTAGGGATTAGATAGGGGTCATATAGGGTTTAGGGTTGGTAGGAAAGAACCGAATACACTATATAGGGGTTCTGTAGGGATTCCATTCCCTTATTCCCTACTAAGTACCAGAAAGTAACTGCCTTGGGGTTCGGGTGTCGTGTTTAGCGCCTTAGGTGTCTTGTTATGTACCCAGGGCTGCTAAGTCTAGGGTTTCAGGGGTTAAGCTGAAAAGGCTATGCGACTTAGGGGGTTCTGCTTCAGGGCGGCTTTCGGCTTCAAGATGCCAGGACTCAGGGTACCTCCGGTATGTGGTAAACTTGAGGGCCCAGAGCAAGTGGCAGCCAACCATAACCTGCACTTCTCAAGGCTCACTTGTATGTCCTTGCATGCGATCGCCTTGAGAAGGATTGTACTGAATGTGCACGTAAAGCTGGGATGTAACTGCCTTGGATCTCCAAGTGTTACTTGGGACTGCAAGTTGAAGGGCAAAGAGCCGGCATTTAAGGTGGGGTTGCAAACTTGTCAGCAACAGCAGCACGAATAGCATGTATAACCTTAAAGGACATGACCGGCTAGAGTACGCACACTTCAAGTCAAGGAGTGCGCCTTTTAGCACGAACGGTAGGGCCTGTCATGCGTTATGTAGTGGTAGTAGAAGTGGTACGGACAGTTCAGCGCATAAGTTCCAAGCAATGTACGATGACAATGCTGATGCCCACTGGCGTTTGTCGCTGCATGCGGTCATTGGCTTTACATCCAAGTTGGACTTCGCCGGATCTTCTGGTGAGGAGTTTATGATTCTCAGTTTTTTTCGTTGAGTTTCCCCTGCCCGGATGTCTGTGTGGCATATCATTGCCACCCTTCTCTAAGCGCGACATTGAACAGCAATGGTGAGGCCAAGGTCCAGCATGGCCCTCTACCTTGTCTTGTTGTGTGACACCTGTTCCTGTAATTTACAAGTAGAAGAATGACTGAGGACACCAACCCACTAGTGGTTAGTGACCAAAGGGGGCCATGTTACATACATTCAAGTAAAGTGGGACCAAGCAGGCACTAGCCAGGAAAGGGGATCATGTCGGGCTTACGGTCGATAGTGATTTTGCCAGGTCTTTAGGAAGTTGGTATATAGCCAGGTGTAAAGACATGTTCATACTGTTGATATTGGAATCCTGCTTGGCTCTAAGTACTCTAAACCTTGGGAGGTCTGGCAGCTTGCAGGATATTGTTGGCAGGATTTTGAGTCTCAACAGTTTGAGCCCTTGACCTGTCTAAAGCTTCAGAGAAGGCAAGCAAAGGGCGCACCCCACATGCTCAGGCTTTTTGGCTCCTTCCGACAGATGCCGAATCCTAAACCCTAAGCCCTACTTTCCCACTTCTTGTTTGAGTAAGGTTGTTGGGAGTTGGACCTCTTGAACAGAGGTAGTGCCTGCCTTTGAGCAGGAGGAAACCCCAAAATATCCTGCCCTCCGCGCAAAGTTGAACCCTAAAGCCTACTTCTCCCAAATCCTGAATCCCAACGCTTATCAACAGAGGTACTACGAGTACTTGCTGTCCGACAAAGAACAGGCGTTAGACTTCGAAATGGAGCAGGCGGCTGGCCGTGATGACAATTAGTGATTAGTGTAAATGTAGGATACCCAAATATAGAGTAACATGATTCTCCAAATAATCTCCCTTTGATTGTAGATGCTATTAGAAGGTCATGTTGTCATTTCGGTTCAACAGCGTCGACAGACTAATGTGATGAGTTAAGGGGGGTGCGTCTTGGCAGTGATCTTCCAGCTCAAGGCTCGGCTTTTAGGGTGGAGTTGCCTTCAGCCTGTGCGCACTCACATGTCACCCACGCACACAGCCTGTACTGTACACCTTCAAGGTAAGGAGACAGATCTGGCTACGTAGATTGCGAGCGGGCAAGAATCACACCGTACATCCCCCTAAGACCGGGATCATAAAGAATAAGCCTACAATTTCGATCCTACTCCTGGGATGTTGGACCTAAAGTATCCCCAGACCGCAAGCCCCAAATTGTAACCTGAAGCCCGTGTCACCAAGTAAACACACATGAGGTATACGAGCGCCATGGCCTGGAGGTGCAGAATTTCTGACTAGGGGCATCAATCAAACGGGTTTGATCGGGATTTTTCCTTAAATCAGGGGTTTGGGTTTAGGATTTGGATCTAAAGGGCCAATCAAGAAATGGAGACGATGTGGCTGAGTGTTTTTTCTCGGAGGATTTCGTGTCAGGAGCGCGTTGGAGTCGGGCTTAGGGTCTGGGGTTTAGGGTTCAGGGTTGAAGTTTTGGCTGGAAACCAAGGAGCCATCGTGGAGGGATGCATAGTGATAGTACAGACACGCACAGCCTTCTAGCATTTGCAGTGCTTGTATAAAATCCTCGGCCGCGAACCGAACCACACCCCAGACTCTACATTGCAAAGCCAATGAATGTTCCTAAAAGCATATATCCGAAAAAGCTTCCAAGCCATCCCAACCCTCTGACACATGAGCCCTCAACCTAAGCACGGGGATGCTGGGGGAGCTGCTAATTTTGCGCCAGCTCTATCCACCCAAATCTCTAAACCCCAAGCCAAGACAGCGATAACGTTGCTCCTGTACGCAGAAGTTTTCATTTGCTACTGAGCGCATGGAACAAGGGCCCCTACAGGCTAAAGCAATACATCAACTCAAAGAGGTAGTAACAGAGAAATCCTGGCCATGCTACCATTCAACCCTAAACTCGGAACCTGAAATCTTGTTCCCAATACAGTCCGAGGAACACATTTTCTCAGGTTTTTTTTGTAGAGTTTGGTTATGGGTCGTACATTTGACCAAGATCACTGAGCCCCGAAAAGCAGCAAGACACCTGAGCAAAACAACCGCGCCCAAATTCTCAGTGGCTTTCCTCGGCTCCAACACGGTGACGACAACAGCATATGCAAGTTAAACGATAGCTAACGCGCTCCTTGAAGACCTATAGGAGTCCTCATGATGATTAGGATTGGTCCTTTTGTGAGACCATGGTCCAAGCCTTTCTTACGAGAAGGGTTTAGGGTGTAGGGTTTAGAGTTTAGGGTCAGGCTTTCGAGGAATACAGCGGAATACAGCGTGATCCCCTAGGTATACAGCAGTATATGAGGTAGGGTTTGATGATGGTATTTGCAGCGTGTATATGCAGGGTTCTTTAGGAATATAATTGAGTGTATGTGCTGGGTGCCGATTTGGGGAAAACAAGACAGGAAATCCTGCCATGTATAGGGCAGAATTCGCCTGAGTGTGAGTAGTTTCCAACATGATGGTCCCTGTTTAGGTGTCTTGTTTAATCACATTTCGGATGCCGATATCGGACCACGTGGATCAGGGTCCCGACGTACTGATTTTTACGTTTTGGCGAGGATGGTGAAGATCGGCAATCCTATGGTACCTTGGCTCCAGGTTTATTGGTGCTGCTCTCGCATGCAATCTGAAAATCCGGATCCCTGAAAGTGAGCCCAAACATGTTTGATTTCTCCTGTACTGGGTCACCATAATCGACCAGGTTGAGGGTCGAGGCTGTTACTACGTAACATGCCCCGAAGGGTTGATGTTACCGCTTGACCCAGCCCCAGCAATGCAGGAAAGTTTGTTTGGGTCTTCCGGTTCTCTCAAGTCTGTCAAGTGTGGAAACTTGGATTAAAAAGGGTGATGGGTTGTGTTTGTGCGCTGGGATTGTGTTTTGTGTTTGTAGGTGCCCACAACGAACCACATTGCACCAAGACTATATGGCATCAAGTGATAGAGTGACGTACCTTGTTGTGCGGGATGTCTGGTGTTTCGTCTGTCTAAGAACCTCCTCTGTCAGCCATCATCCCAGCTGTTAAAGATATACCATAGCTGAGTAGGCCCTGGCATGATATGAGAGTGTTTCTGGCCAGTTTTCGATGAACAAGTGAAGCATGTAGCCTCAGCCTAAGCGGTGTCTGGGCCCTACAACATGCAGCTCGGAACAGTCAACAACTAGCATACTTGTTCTCCCTGATCAACACATCAGCACCCTAAACCCCAAAGTCCCCATACTGAGCTTTGCACCCCTGCATCATAATGTTTCGGGGACTCAACAGCATGTTTGCGCTTGTGATTATTGACGAGGTACTAGGCCTAAACGCCTGGTTTCCCGCACGGCCAACAGAAGGATCCCTCTACGGATAAGTGCCCAGTTGAGCTGAGGCATAGCCAACGACGACGAGGACGATGACGACGACTTTGAGTACGAGGACGGATACCGGGGCTGCACGGTAAGGATATCCGTATCAGTTTGACAGAAAAAGAAGTTTTACTTTGTATACTTTTTTACGAAGGTTTCCCAATCATGAAGGTCTCAAGAAGAAAGGAGTGAAAGGGTGCCTTCCCATTTGACCCTGAAGCTGGGTGGCTGTTAAGAACCTCATTTTAAGTTATTGTCTTGGAGAAACCATATTCACTGGGTTTTCCTTTGGGATCTTTTTTCATTTCTCCCCCATTATTTTGTAGAGAACCACAATAGCAAAATTTCTCAGAGGGCTTAGAGGACAACCCGGTTAAGTACTTCATATACCCATTATGGACTACATTTAAGTTACTATATTGGGGAAACCATCTTACTACATATACCCATTAAGGTAGCTTAATTTAAGTTCCTTAACAGCAACCCAGAAGGGGGTTTAAGGCATTGCGAGGCTTGTAGTACTCTTACTTTGCATTACTTGGGGACCCATGGGACTTAGTCACTACTTCTAATTGGACTTGTAACCCCCCTGACTGTTTAGGCCCCCACTCCGTTTTCTAAAACTTGTGGGCTTTAGATTTAGCAGCAGGATGACAAGATGAGCAGCTGTGTCAAAACGAACCTAAGTTTTCTGATATGAAGTAGGATCATCTTTTCTGAAGCAGGTCGGTTTAGCCTCCGAAGTTGGATTCCTGGGCCTTAGAAGACCCGCATCTGCTTCATCACTATCATGCTTTAGGGAAGGACTTAGCCTACAGTTTTGAAGGGGCCAAAGTAATTACCAATATCACTTCGAGGTCTGCGGTAATAACCCTATACTACAAGAAATATACTAGGAACCTGGGACCCTATACTGGAATTATACTAGGAACCTGGGGCCACAATTCAGGTCTTTATTTACCCTCCTGCATTTGCCTGCAGCCTGCCTGCCCAAGAAGTCCTGCCTCTCCCCGCCCAGCCGAACACCTCAGTTTCGATGTTAGAGTTGAGGGTTTAAGGATCAGTGTTTACCTTTGGGCTTGGTGTTTAGGATTACATGACTGTGACACTGCTAGGACAGGGCTGGTACCAACGTATGGAATGCCAATCAAAGTCCTCCAATTATCACGACCCCGCTTAGGGATGTAGGGGTTTGGGATGGTCCTCCCGCAAGCCAACAAGGAAGCCCAAACGAGCCCTGCATATCCCAGGACTCAAATCGCTAAACTCTGCCAACCTCTTCAATCCATCGCGTAGCCAAGGAGGCTTGAACTGCGAGACTTGAATCGACTAGATGCTCCAAGTAACACCAGATCAAAGCCTCATTTGATAGATCGAACCCCCCAAGCTGATTCCGGCCAAATTCCCCAGTCCCGAACCTCTGGCCTTGCTTCGAGCCACTGAATCCTGCACATTGTGCTTCAAGTCCTGAGCCCAAAGCTCTGAATGACGACCCACAGGAGATAGACATAATGGAGCTACCACCACCGGTCCGCTTAGAGATTTCCAGGCCTGGTCCGGCTAGTTTGATGTATGAGTATGACCTTTGCATGAACTAGTCCTGCTACTATGATGTGTCATTGCTGCCGTTATCCGCATTTGTGGGTCTCATCCCAGTTATCAAACGACACTGAGGATTTCCACTGCCGCTGCTGTTGCTGCTGCTATGGCGGCTGCTTCTGCTGCTGCTGCCGCTGCTGCCGCCGCACCTACTAATCCTAATGCTGCTACTCTTACTGCATCTTAGTAGGGAAGCAGGGAATATACGCCCTATATAATCCTTGTATCATATAATCCATAATTCCATACTAAGAACCCGTAAGTACTTCAATACCCTCCGGCCACACGAATAGTTCTCGTTGTTTGGTGAATGGTGTGGGGCACTACCTTCCATCAGCTAAATGGGTTTAGAGGTGGGTCGGAATCCGGAATGGCAGTTCACAAGACAGAGAAGGTCCTGTGACAAGCCACTCGCCCCGCCCCACACGCCCCACAGGCCTGAATCCTACGCTGTCCACACATCAGACCCACAAATTCAGGCTGCAGACGCAGTACGAAGAGGAGGCCATTGCAATGAGGGGCAGAGCTTGGCTAGGTAACCGTGCCGAATGCAGCTGACAGGGTGAGCTACATACTTGGCAAGCCTGGCTTAGATTTGACAAGTAGGACAGTACAAAGCTTTAGTTCTGAGCTCAGGATTCAGGGTCAGGATTTGTGAGCTTCAGGGCTTGCTGTGCATCATGGTGGACTGGCTGAAATTGTCGCGAGTGCCTTTGGCCTCACTGAAACTTCAGATGTGTAGTCAGAACCTGGAAGTGTCTCTTCGCTTCTTGATTTACACATGCTTGACTAGTCTGTTGGCTGTAAGGGGGAAGGGGTACTGTTGTGCAGTTCACTGCTGCAGAGGCTTCCTAAGCAGCTTGGATGTAGGAAGTTCAAATCAGGGATGTCTGTTGCGTTGAGTTGATTTCGGCCGCTAGTGACTCATAGTTACTACTTGGAACCACTTCTAGGTCCCAGCCGCTCGAGGGTTTGGGCCTACTTGTTTTCCGCCTTTGCGGCAGCTTGCTTGGCCGTCCATCAAGTTTTTCAGGTTCTGCAACACAGAAGGCTAGCAAGGACGAATGTCTGGCGTGTTCATTGGTTCCAAAAGTTGTCTTGTTCTTTTTGTTTTGGTTTCCGGTTTCTTGACCTTACTGCACCCGGTACTACTGGTCCTAAGCCGCAAGCCCAAAGCATGGATGTCAAAATCTTCGCTAGGCCGCCGTGCTCAACGCGGATCTCATGAATTTTGTGTGGCGCTAAATTCTGAGCTTCATGGTGCACGGTTTAGCTGTTGGAGCGGAGCTGTGCAGTTCTGGTTCAGAGGTTAGAGGTTTCATGGGAGGCTGTGAGGAGTAGGGGTGGGTCCAGGACAAACTTCCTGCCAATTTAAGCATGCGGTGCGTCCTGATGTAGACTTGCGGAATCCAGACCAGCACCTTCAACACAGCTTTCTTGGGGGCTCAGTTCTCTCAAGCTCGAGACCATCTGTGGTGGCTTGCTGGGGCAATTGCCTTCCTCCAGAAAGTTCAGGGTCTGGCCTTGTCCACCTTTTCAAACGGGGCTGTTTCAGCGTTGGTGCACAGAGGGCTTCTTTTTCCAGACTTCAGTCAGGCTATACGAGGATGCAACTTTGAATCATGCACCCTAATCTCTACCGGAAACTCTTCGATCCAAACCCGTGAACCCTGAATTCTTCATTGGCTTCACATCCGAAAGCCCTTCCCTACGCCATGCTCTCCTAAAACCCTCATCAAACCTTGAATTCCAATCCTCAGCAGCCCTAAATTCAATCCCCAGACCCTGAACCCTATTGTCAATCCCAATCCCCAGACCGCACACGCTAGGCTCTAAATCTCAATCCCTAATCCCTGACCCAAACCTTGAGTCCCCATTGCCAGGCCCCCGGTCTGAACCCTACTTAGAGGTTCATGGAAGTTAGTATACTACCAAAAATCGGGCTTACAACCCTAAGGGATCATAAAGGTTACCCAATTGTAAGTAGGGTTATAAGCCCAGTTAAACGTAGTTAGTAGGCCCCATGAGCCTCCATGTAGACCCAAGCCCTTGACCCTTTGGCTTTTCCATCCAGGTCCACTCCATGCTACAGTCGACATCGCATCGCCAGAGACTGGAGATCATGGGGTTGGCTTGGAAGGTTTAGTGCCGGGTCTAGGACTCAGGGTTCAGAGTCTGAGGTTGAGATTTAGTGTTTTTTTTTGGGCGTGTTAGGGTTTGTCGTTCCAGAGCTTAAGGCCAGACAGGTTTGTGGTTCAGTAGCGGGGGGAGTTTAGGTACCCCTACCCAAAGCCCCCAACCCCAAAAAGGACCGTATGATAGACAAGATGATGCTAAAGATTATTGGGTCCTGATTAAAGGAGTTTGAGTTTCCAAAATGCTCTCATCATTTCTGGCTGAGGGAACTGGGGTTTGGGAATTGGGTTTAGGGTTTTCGGGTTGAGGTGGGGTCTAACAGATGCCTTCTGATGTACCGGGTGCCGGGTGGATGCCCCAAATCCCGGGATTGCCCCATCATGAGAACCCTAAACCCTAATGACTGCTTGTCATCACCGGAGCCAACACTTACCCCGCGAAGGCCCAAAGACAAAGCCCTAACACCTAGTATCTGTGAATCTCAAAGCCTGATACCTTGTATCCCATCCCCTGCACCCAAAATGCAAACATTCAATGCTTCAGCACATGAGCTGTAATCTAAACTCCTCAAAGGGTTTATGTAATGGAGGTTAGATAGCGGAGTATATAGGGGTTATCAAGGAACGAGTGTTACTTAGGAACGAATGTTACTTTTTTGCTCCGCGTGTTGTTTTGTTATGTGTGTTTTTTCTGTTTTTTTGTT